>OVAX01000497.1:0-51321 GCA_900406405.1 Lepidium africanum
TGGTTTTACAACGAATTAGCAACGAAAAAAGGCATTGCAAATCTGTTTTTTTGTTGTAGTGTTTATGAATTAGGTTGTGAAAAAAATTATCTAAAGTTCAAGTAGCCGAAATCTTTTGCTGGATTCACAAACCCTAATTAGTAAGGCCCAAATGCCACTATGACATTTGAAAGTTATTTTACTTATAGGGCTTCATAAACTCTCATATTTTATGAAGAAACTAGTCAACTAACTACATGACAATGATAAAGATAGCTTCGTCACATCTAAGTACACAAAACTTAAAACTTGATTTATTGATTTTGGTCAGAGTGACTCTTTATACACTTCTTCCAACTTTTGAATAGAAATTCTGTGTCATCTTTTTGGGGTTGGAAGTATTTATTGTTTTGTTCTAATTTAATGGACAACTTAGAATTTGTTGCAGATCTTCTAACACTGTTTTCAAACATCAGTACGTTTAAAGAAACAAAGGAAAGAATGTTCCAATTGGAGTATAAATCTGATAACAAATGAAATTATCAATAAATAGAAATAATTCAGAATCTTTATACTAAAATACCTAAAGGAATATAATTATTGGCCTACCCATCTTGAATTCCAAAATAAGTAGCTCGTCAAGTTTATTTGACCCACTTTCGTTTCTTCTGTCTTCTTTTGTTTGCCCCACATTTTTCGGAAGTTCGTAACTCTCAACACCAACTTTTTCAATCTAGTTATATAAACAAGATGTATTTTTGTTTTTCCATAATTTGGGTAATCCAATTCAACGAAAACATTATGAACATCAAAAGTTCTAGACAAGTTAGATAATTTTTTTTCTAACATGGTTCAACGGAACTACGTATTAGTAGGTCAACATGCCATAAAAACCGACTAGTTTCGTAATTAGGAAAGCCAGGTAAGTACTCTTGATGTCGCATACTATACGCTTTTGTTTTCAAACACACTAGAACACATTACAACAAATCTAAATTCCAATATTTTTACTGACTACACTACGGAGGGAAAAGACAAAATGTCTTTATATTATGAACAGACTACGAAAGGAAAAGGTAAATATATATTGCATGCTGCCAAATTTCATCATCTTGGCAAAGGTATTTCATTTGGGGGTGAAATTGTAAAATTTGAAAGTAATGTGATAAAAAAGGGAAGAAAGTGTACTACGAGATGCAGATTCCTATATTTAATATGGTCAACATATATCTCTTTCCTTTCTATTTTCAGTGTTTATTGAAAAGAGTGTCTCTTAAGTTATAATGATTTTGTTGCCAAAACAACTGCACAACAGACCAAACATCGATTTAGTAGAGTCCGATCTCTTAATGTTCAACATAATCAATAATGTGATCTAAACTCGAATTACCTGACCAGCAAATTCGTTATTTTTGTAATACTGTATTTTTCCGTTATAAAACAGCTATAAATGAATAGAAAACTGGATCCAAGAAGCACTCTAAATGTATATTTATTTAAAATTTATTGAGTATAGACATTTAAATTGTTAATTGTTATCATGAGCTTGTGTCTTTTTATGCACATTAGTATACTGACCCAAACTCAAAATGGCCTACTCATTAAACAGATTCCAACAAAACCTTAAATATCAATTTGTTTTTTGTCACTGAAAATATCAGTTTCCTTCTAAAACTCAAAAATAGTAACAAACAAAAAGAACTAGACTAAAATTTCTGAAAAAACAAAATAAGAAACAAGCAAAAAGGAGTGGTTTTTGGAATTATGTTTTTGTTGGTTGAGATGAGTGAAATTCTCCTGACAAAAATTTATTTCTTATCAAACGTTATATTGTTTGTTTGTTTACAATGTAGTAGTAACAAATGGGGAACAATATGGTAATATCTATATATTATTTAACACAAAAAATTCTATATTTTACTCAAATGAACACTAAAAACAAAATAAAAATAAGAGGTTTATAGAGCTCTTTTGCTAAATTTCTTCTGGTACATGAATCTTTTAAACATAAAAGCAAAGATGGACTTTCTTAGGAAAAAGACCCATAATAGAACTAACCTTTTTCTTTTCACTAGCACAAATTCTTAGTTGTTCAAATATACAATATTTTCGTATAATTACCAAATAAAGTTTACATTTGTCGACAAGCAATACATTAAAGAGGTGTTATTGAATTAAAATTTCTGAATGTTTTCATTGCAATTAGAAAACCGAAGGATTTTAAACTACTTTAAAAAATGTGAAATTTATTTTTTTACAAAAAAAAAATGTGAGATTTTATTTACACTTGTTCTAGGTAACAAAGTACATTAAAATCCAATTACTACATAATCAAATTCATGTTGAATAACAACAAATTTTAATGTATCTTTCATCAAATAATGAAATAAATACATGATCCAATAACAACAAATTTTAATATATTTTGCTAAATATATGAATAACATATGATTTCTTTCGATTTTGAAATACGTTAAAATACAAAATTGAATACACCTTAATCTTTTAAAATATATATATTTACTTTTTTTTTTGTCAATTAGATCGACAAGAGCTGATCCATAGCCTAGCCCAACCTTTAAAATTTCTATTTAATCTAGCAACTGCTTATAGGGGAGAAATCGAACCCCTAAATGTCATAGTTATTAGCTGGATCAAAAATGTAAGATAAAAAAATGTAATCTAATCAATAAAATGCAGAAAATAAAATTGTAATAAATAGTAGGAAAATAAAATAAAAAGAATAGAGATATGAACCGTGCAAAGGAGGTGGTTTCATGTTCTCTCTATCATATTCGTATATGAGCTGTGTTCTCATCACACACGAAGCCCTCTTCTTCTCAAAGCCCCGACCGGAAATTTTTCCCAATTCATCCTCATCTTCTTCTCAATTACCCTTTTTTCTCCTTTGTATCTCTCTCTCTCTTGCTATCGCTTTGTGCCGCACGAAACAGGGAACGATATAGAGAGAGAGAGAGACTTTAACGGAATTTACTTGAGAGGGGCTTTTGTTCCTTTGTACAGTTTTCGGGTTTCGCCTGAATTCTCTCCGATCATCACTCTCTTCTTTTTCTCTGTTCCCTTCACTTTGAAATTCCCTTTGATCTTCTCATTGTGAGTTTAATGTCAATGTGTTGTGTGTTTCTCTAATCCTCTTTTCTATTCGAGGGTTTTTGTGTTCGTTGAGCTCTTTAATTCGTTTTTATCTAATCGTATCGTGTAATGCGTCGTTGATTCGATATGTTAATTGGGTTTTGAAAAGTCTCTGAGCTATATAACTATCTAGAATTCCCAAAATCGGGACTTCTATGCCAAAGGTTTGTTTTTGTTGCTGTTGAAGATCTGTGTCTTCGTATGATTATGCCCTTTTAAGGAATTGTGATCAGTGTTCCAGAGATATGTATAGCAAAGTATCGAATTGTATTCGGTAGCTGAAAGAGGATTTATTGCTCAGAGGTTTGATTATATCTGATCAAGATAATGAGTCGTAGGGTACGGAGAAAATTGGAGGAAGGAACAGGGAAAGATAAGGTTCTTTTGCCAAGTTATCCTGAGACCAGCAATGAGGATTTAGTATCTTGTGAGCTTCTTGATGGTTTTGTTGATTGGACTAGTTTGCCTTATGACACAGTGCTTCAGTTGTTTACTTGTTTGAATTATCGTGATCGAGCTAGCTTTGCTTCGACTTGTAAAACATGGAGAAGGCTTGGTGCTTCTTCCTGTCTATGGAGTTCATTGGATCTTCGTGCTCATAAGTTTGATGCTACAATGGCAGCTTCTCTTGCTTCTAGGTGTGTTAATCTACATAACTTAAGGTTTCGTGGCGTTGAGTCAGCTGATTCTATTATACATCTCAAAGCGAGGAATTTGCTTGAGGTAAGTGGCGACTATTCTAGGAAAATATCAGATGCTACATTGTCAATGATAGTTGCACGACATGAGGGGCTTGAGAGTCTTCAGCTTGGACCCGACTTTTGTGAGAAGATCACAAGTGATGCTATTAAAGCTGTAGCGTTTTGTTGTCCAAAGCTTAGAAAGCTTCGTCTTTCTGGGATAAGAGATGTTACTTCTGAAGCTATTGAAGCTCTGGCTAAACATTGTCCACAGCTCAGTGATCTTGGGTTCTTAGATTGTCTAAACATCGACGAGGAGGCACTGGGAAAAATGGTATCTGTTCGGTTCCTCTCTGTTGCTGGTACATCAAACATAAAATGGTCAATTGCATCAAATAAGTGGGATAAGCTTCCTAAATTAACTGGTTTGGATGTCTCGAGGACGGACATTGGTCCCACCGCAATTTCTAGGTTCTTGACATCTTCGCAGAGCTTGAAAGTGTTGTGTGCTCTAAACTGTCATGTCCTCGAAGAAGATAAAAGTTTCATCAGTTCTAATAGATTCAAAGGAAAAGTCTTACTTGCTTCATTTACAAATGTCTTTGATGGACTTGCTTCTATATTTGCCGATAATACAAAGAAACCAAAGGATATCTTTGCCTATTGGAGAGAACTGATGAAAACAACGAAAAATAAAGCCGTTGATGATATTATGGGTTGGATCGAGTGGATTATTTCTCATACGCTTCTACGAACTGCAGAGAGTAATCCACAAGGGCTGGATGATTTCTGGCTAAATCAAGGTGCTGCATTGCTCCTTTCTTTAATGCAAAGCGCACAGGAAGATGTCCAGGAGAGATCAGCTACTGGACTGGCAACTTTCGTAGTTATCGACGATGAGAATGCTAGTATACACTGTGGAAGAGCTGAGGCAGTTATGAAAGATGGTGGGATCCGTCTTCTTCTAGAACTTGCAAAATCATGGCGAGAAGGGCTTCAATCAGAAGCTGCAAAGGTTGCTTCTTTTTCTCTTTTTATTTATGAAATTTTAATCCTTTGACTGAACACTAACATTGTCATTTGTCTGATCGTTTTAGGCTATTGCAAATTTGTCGGTAAATGCTAATGTTGCGAAGTCCGTTGCTGAAGAAGGAGGAATCAGAATTCTTGCTGGTTTGGCAAAGTCAATGAACAGACTTGTAGCTGAGGAAGCTGCTGGTGGACTATGGAATCTTTCTGTCGGAGAAGAGCATAAGGTAAGTCGTCTAGTTATCTACAAGTTTCTCGTTCATCCTCTTGATTCTTGAGTATACATTTTTTTTCTCTGTTAGAATGCTATTGCTCAGGCTGGGGGAGTGAAGGCACTAGTTGACCTTATATTTAGATGGCCGAATGGCTGTGATGGAGTCTTGGTACGCTTTCGCCACCTTAATATGACACTCACAATAAGACTTAGTAAAAAGTGTCATATTTGGCTATTTCCCTCCTTCCTATACGGATGATTTACCTAATTTGTCTAATTAGGAACGAGCTGCGGGAGCATTAGCAAACTTAGCAGCAGATGATAAATGCAGCATGGAAGTCGCTACAGCGGGAGGTGTACATGCCCTTGTGATGTTAGCTCGGAATTGCAAGTACGAGGGAGTGCAAGAACAGGTAATTTATGTTTCTATATGTTACAATATCTCTTTGTGAGTTAAATATGTGGTCTAACTGTGTTTTTCTTTTCCAGGCTGCTCGTGCTTTAGCTAATCTCGCTGCTCATGGAGATAGCAACAATAATAATGCTGCGGTTGGACAAGAAGCAGGTGCATTAGAAGCTCTTGTTCAACTTACACAATCGCCTCATGAAGGTGTTAGACAAGAAGCTGCTGGTGCTCTATGGAATCTGTCTTTCGATGATAAAAATCGAGAATCTATCGCTGCAGCTGGTGGTGTTGAAGCTTTGGTATGATTACATTTCGCTTAATTTGATTAACATTGTTCATCTGCATACGTAAGGGAAATTAATTGCTTTTGTTGATTGTTTTAGGTGGCACTCGCGCAGTCTTGTTCAAATGCATCCACAGGTCTTCAAGAAAGAGCTGCTGGTGCTCTTTGGGGATTATCAGTGTCAGAAGCAAACAGGTGCCAAAAGATTCTGAATCTAAGTTTTATGCGTTGCATATATAAATTGTCGTGTGGTATATTTAATATCAACTCAGAAGCAATTTAAGGAAAGAGCATATTGCTTTAACATATCACACTGGCTGATACTTTAAATTTCCCTTGCACCAACTTGTGGTTTCGGTTACCGGAGAAGCTTCAAACAGTTTTCTAACAATTTATTGTTACTGTCATTTTCCTTTGTAATGATCTTGCCATTGCTCTTTTTGCTCTGCATCATCAGCATTTCAATTGGTCGTGAAGGTGGGGTTCCACCTCTAATTTCACTTGCACGGTCTGAAGCCGAGGTCAGCATTTTGTCCTCAACTCTTGCAGCTTTGAGCTTAGCCATTTGGATTATATGATCAAATTTCCTTTGGTGAATTGGTTAGGATGTACATGAAACTGCAGCAGGAGCTCTATGGAATCTTGCTTTCAATCCTGGTAATGCACTCCGCATTGTTGAGGAAGGAGGAGTTCCAGCTCTTGTTCACTTATGTACGTCTTCTGTCTCAAAAATGGCTCGATTCATGGCTGCATTGGCTTTGGCATACATGTTTGATGGAAGGTATAAATTTATATAACTCAGCCTAATAAACCATTCCAAATTCAATCCGACTCTTCCGGTTATTGATGATAGTTTTACAATCTGAATTATCAATATGCAATAGGATGGATGAATATGCTCTGATGATAGGAACTTCTACATCAGAAAGCACATCTAAAAGCATTAGCTTAGATGGGGCAAGAAGGATGGCTCTTAAACACATTGAAGCTTTTGTTATAACTTTCATGGATCCTCAAATCTTTGTAGCTGCTGCCGTTTCATCTACTCCTACTATGCTGGCGCAAGTCACAGAGAGAGCTCGCATACAAGAAGCCGGCCACTTGAGATGCAGGTTAATCTTTTTACCTCTCTCTCTATCGCTTTGTTTTGTGTTTGATTGAAAAGTGATTTGATCTTTCTTTGCAGTGGTGCTGAAATTGGAAGATTTGTGACAATGTTGCGCAATCCTTCTTCAATACTCAAAGCATGTGCTGCGTTTGCTCTTCTTCAGGTATGTAAATATGTGAAAGCAAACATTTCCTACCATGTTCTCTGTTGGCTAACAACTTATGCAATTTTCTGTTCTCGTTTAGTTTACAATACCTGGTGGTCGTCATGCAATGCATCATGCAAGCCTTATGCAGAATGGAGGAGAAGCAAGAGTCCTTCGTTCTGCAGCTGCAGCTGCAAATATGCCTCGTGAAGCTAAGATCTTTGCCAAAATTATCCTACGCAATCTCGAGCATCACCAGGCGGAATCTTCCATTTGAGCCTTTTAGTTTATGATAGTGAAAAGTCCCATTTACTTAGAATTACCTCTGTATCACAAATACGAAAGAACTAAGCCAAAGCCGAAGCCAAGCCATACTACAATACCAGACTCTCAAGATGCTTTATCAGACCAAGAATGTCCTCTCTGTGTGGTATATGAGACTTGTGTTCTCCTTTTATCGCCATTTGAGAATTTTCTGTAAAAACAAGTCCAAAGGATTGGAAGGTGGTGTTTCTTCTATCTCCTATCTTCTTCCTTTTGACTCTGTTCGTTCCTTGTGAGTTGTGACATATATATTTGACTTTACTCTAAAAATAATTTGACCTTTTAAGAAATTTTGCAACACTTATTACGGAGTTATGGGTTTACTTCAAAACATAAGAAAGGGGAAGATGAAGAGAGATTTTATATTACTGTAAAACACAACACAAGATACAACGTTATAAAGCTGATAAGGTACAAGTCAACAACCTTCCATATGTCTCTTTCAAATCAAACGCTTCTCTTGACTTCTGTAGTACACTGATCTACTTCCATCTTATGGTCTCAGTGACGAGACACGAATCTTAAGTTTCGTCGTGTTTTTAACCTCAGTCCAAGCAAGTCTCTGGAACCAATCCGGCAAGCAATCCTGATCTCAGACAGGAACCAACTTCTGAAGAAAACTAGCAGTTCTTTCGGTTGATATTTCTTCCTACAATCTGATGATCAGTTCCTTGGCTTTATGAGTAACTCGTACTTATATGGAGACTCTCTCTTAGAATGCTGCTTGTGACTTGAAATCGTCCCGAGTAATTTGATGATCCGACATGAAACTGTGATTTGCTTTCACCAGTTGGCTTCCTTCTCTTTCATGTGCATAAGCAGCTTCTCGAGGACCAAATGTATACTTCGCCGATCAGGATGGGTTGTATCTCCTGATATAAACTCAGAAACACTGTAATTTACTTCAATCGTGCTACATCCAACCTCTTTCTTGGTTTCGTTCTTCCTCATTATCCTTTTCACCATCCCAACATCGTCCCATCTTTTATCTGCAGCATACAAGTTCCTTAGCAGAACATAATTTCCATCATTTTGAGGCTCCAATTCGACTGCCTTCTTCAGAATTCTCTCAGCCCTTTCTATATCCTTGTATTGACCACACGCAGACAAGAACGAACTTAGAATTATACCGTTTGGTTCGAAAGGCATGTTTGTAATCAAATCCTCTGCTTCTTTTAGGTGTCCTGCCCTGCCGAGTAGATCAACCATACAGCCATAGTGCTCAATCTTAGCAATGAGGCCAAACTCTTCCATCATATTGAACCATTTTTTTCCTTCCTCCACTAATCCGCCATGGTTACTAGCTGACAAAGCCGCAAGCATAGAAACATCATCAGGCTTTACTTCTACCAGCATTGTCAATAATACATCCAAAGCAGAACGTGCATTCCCATTTAAAGCATACCCATGTATCATAGCATTCCAAGACGCTACTTCTTTCTCTGGCATCTCATCAAAGATTCTTTTCGCCTTCTCTATCTCCCCGCATTTAGAATACATATCAAGAATAGCTGTACACACTTTCACCTTCTTATCAAGTTTTTTCCTCTGCACAAAATGGTGACACCATTCACCGAGACTGAGAGCACCAGTGTCAGAAATAGCTGGTAGCACACTCACAATAGTCACGTCATCTGGATCTAGCGAAGTCGTTGCCTGCATTTCCTGAAACAATCTTATAGCTTCGAGAGGTTGTTTATTCTGACAGTAACCTCCTATCATTGCATTCCAAGAAACTAGGTTCCTTTCTGGCATAGCATCAAACAATTGCCTAGCCAAGTCTATGTTTCTGTTGTTGCAGTAACCATGAATCATAGTTGTCCAAGTGATGACAGTTTTAGTTGTCATCTCGTCAAACAATTTTCTAGCAGAAGTCATGTCACCAGATTTAACATAACCATCCATCATTGCGTTATATATCACAACATCCTTAACTTGAGGCATCTCTTCAAAGAGTTTAGTCGCTAAATCCAGCTCCTTACACCTAACATATCCACAGATTAGAGCCGTCCACGAAACCTCACTTTTCTGAGGCATTTCATCGAACACATTCCTCGCGCATACCATCTTCCCAAATTTAGCATACATATCAACAACACCAGTCGAAACATACATATCTGCACAAAACCCAGTTCTCCAAATCTGACTATGCAATTGTAAACCTTGGTAAACACACATACTCAGAGTACATGACTTAGTCAATGTAGTAAAAGTAAAATTGTCAGGAGCAAAACACGTTTCCTTCCTAAGATCACTGTAAAGAGAAAACGAATCAGAATATTGACGAGTATCAAGATAGGTCTTGATCATGGAGTTACAAAGGAAACTGTCTTCTCTATGAGGCCTTTGATCGAACAACTTACGGGCGTAACCAATCCCAATAGCCGAGGCAGAAATAACCAAAAATTTGGTGAAAATTTGAACGTTGGTCTCAATGGCGTGCCGGAGCATGAAAGCATGAATCTGAAGAAAAGAGAATCTGCCGTGTCGCTGCCATTGTTGGAGAAGATCAAAGCATTTTCTCTCAGTCGGAAGCCATAGCGTTTGAGGTTCTCGCTCGTACAACATCCCTTTAAGAGCTCAATGGCTCGCTAGCTCTCTTCAACGACCTCATGAGATATCTAATTCAAAATTAGTTACATTTATATAATGGGCCACATACATGGCAATCGGTGAGCCTAATTATTGGTCTATGGGCCTAAAATTTTTATTTATTAAGGCCCACTAAGAAAACGTAGTCGTTTCATAGTTACATAAACCCTAAGAGGTTTCTTCGATGTCTTCTTCTTTCCTCTACACCTCATTTGTTTGGGGGCTCTAAGCGAAACCCTTTTCGTGAAATTGGTCTCCCGAATTACAATCACTAACAGGTTTGCCGTAAAATCTCACTTTGTTTATATTCATGCTCCTAATTCATCTTGTTCTTTTGGTTTTTGTTATGATCTTTCTTATATCTCTCAGCGAAGCAAAGAAATTAGATAGAAATTGAAATTTTGTCTTTCTGATTCGTAGTTCATATTATAAGTAAACTCTTTATTTCCAGGAAAATGTTGTTCTTTGTTGCTGTTGTGTTTTAGTTTCAGTTTTGCGTGTCTTAACTTTGCGTGAATCTCTTGTAGGGGTTTTAGAGACGAGGCAAAATGAGATTGGTTAAGTGTTGGTTTTGCTCTTCTACAATATATCCTGGACATGGTATTCAATTTGTCCGTAATGATGCCAAGGTAATTTCATATGGCATAACTCTATATTGACCTGATTGAATTCACAATAAACAGTTTGTTTGAGATCCTCAATACTTAGTATGGTTTTAATGTTTGATGTGCTCGTCTTTCCACCTTTTCTATCTTGCTTTGGAGACAAATAAGTTCTGTTCTGTAATTCAATCTATGGGAATGTCTCGGTGCTCTTATCTTATATGGTTCTCTGGCTTAAATGTCCAGTTTTTTTATATCTGTCTTTACTTGTATGGATTCTTTGGCTAAGTGACTAGTTTTGTCTATTCTTACGGTTTGATTAATGTTTTCATGGCATCTTTGTCCAGGAGTTAAGTAGATAATAGGTTTGCAAATGATTTGTCCATGTTTTGAGCTTAAATGTTAATCAAGCTTCTCATGTTTATGTTATCGGTTAGCTTTTTGTTCCTTATGCATAATGAGATTCAGTTACAAGCAAGCTATCTTCTCCTTTGCAGATTTTCCGGTTCTGTAGGTCGAAATGCCACAAGAATTTCAAGATGAAGAGAAATCCACGTAAGGTGAAATGGACTAAAGCATACAGAGCAGCACATGGAAAGGACATGACTAAGGTACATGTTCTTAGCAGTAGTTTTGCTTCGTCTCTTTGAGGTTATTTTGTATAGTTAATGCTCACCATCACGCTTGTCTTTCTTTGTTTCTTTACTCCAAAAGGATACAACGTTTGAGTTTGAGAAGAAGAGAAACAGACCTGAGAGATATGACAGGAACGTAACAGAGAATACCCTCATGGCTATGAAGAAGGTTGATGAGATTAGAAGCGCAAGAGAACACAATCATATCAAGAAGAGGCATACATTCATTCTTCTTCTAGTCTCCTACAAATCCTTAAAAACACTAGTTATCAATTTGAAAATTAGACTCATGTTGTTTTGTTTTTTGTGTGGGACCTCTAGGTTGAAGAAAAACAAACCCGAAGAACACGATAAAGAACTCAAGGAGCTAAATGACAACATAATATTGGTCAAGCAACCCCCATCAGTTTCAGTGGAGAACAAAGTCGAAGTTTCTATCAAGAAGTCTGTTCAAAACGAAGCCATGGAAGAGTGATTCTGTGGAAACATTATGATCATTAAAAGCTAGTCACTTGCTCTGAAACTGGTGTCATCTTACAAGAAAAGGCTTCTGTAGTTGCTCTTTGCTTGTTTTCAGTGGTCTTTATAAAAAAAGTTTTGGTTTAAGTCCCTTTAATTTTGCAATGTATTATTATTTTACTTTCTGATAGAAAGCTAACAGAGTTAAGAGTAATTTTTATATCTTAGTCTTTCTTTTACTGTGTTTCGATTGTTTTCGTTTTATATAAGCTAAATTATAACGTTTCGTGCAATATAACAAAATACAAGGTGTTTACATTGACAAAGTGGCATTAATAAGGCAAAATGTTCAGGAAACATCCATAGCATCAATGATCTCAAAGTGCATTTGCAAATCAGGAAGTCTATCAGAAAAGTAGAACCTTTCATGGACCTCTAGTTTCCCATTACAATTTTCAGCTTCAGATTTGAGCAAACGAACCAATTCATCTTTTTCCTTGATAATCCAACCACGTTGCTCATCACACCACTGCCTAGGAGTTCCATGAATGACAATGCGTATCGAGTTTGCACCTTGTGCAAGGCGTTGAGAGATTCTCCGCACGATATTGCGATCAGTGATGTAAGCACCAGAAGAGTTGAGTCCTACATCAATATAATGAACTTCAGAAATGCTAGTAAGGAAGCTTTCTTTGGAGCCTGGAATGATCTGATTCTTTTCATACTGGCTCGTAGGTTCTTCAACCATTGCAGATGATGGAGTTGTCGTTAAGTTTGTATCCAAGGAACTGATCTCACTCATAAGCTGGTTAATCACAACTCCACCCTTGCTAAAACCAAGAACAATTGTTTTGGGATAATGATGAACCGATGCAATCTGGTTCATCATACACACTTCTTTGCCTTCCTTCAAAATTAGCTTCTTTGCCTGATATGATTGATATTCGTATTGTTATATGTGAAAGCTATATAGGCTAATTCTAAAATCGATAAACAATAACAGACGAGAGAATTACCTCCTGGAGGCAACTAGATAAAAGGGAGACAATTGTTGAAGAACTTGGGAAGCCAATAGAAGAATACGATTTTGGTGCTCCCCATTGATTTACTGATGGAACAAAGTCCTTGTAGATTGCAAATGGTCCATTAAACACAGAAGCCTCAACAACCCAAGCATTAACAGAGTTTCCAATTTTAGAAACAATAATCTCAGCTACTTTCTGCAAATCATAGAGCCTCTCAATCACATGGTTCCCAGTGTCTTGAACTCTGTCCCCATGAAAGAATATTGCATTTGCAGAAGGTACCTGCCAATCAAAATAAAGGATTTTTAGTGAGCATAAAGCAAGAATTAGCAACAGTGAGAAAGAGTAAGCGATGATGATACTTACAGCTAAGATTTTGGAAGACGAAGAAGTTGAAGAAGAAGAAGAAAGACAAAGAGATACAGCAACTCTGTAGTAGTTTATAGTACTAGTATCCAAAGGAATCTTCAAAACACCGGACCATCGATCCATGATTTAATCAAAAAATGCGACTAGACAACATTCGTGTGGGTATTTTGACGAACAACTGGTGTGCAAGGCAAGTGACAATGACTGCACCCAAAAAAACGATTGGGTAAGTGAGCGAACAGAAGAAAACGTGATCATTGTGATCAATGCCCATTACACCGATAAGTAACTAAGTTCGAAAAATCCTCACTTTCTCGTAACAGCGAAGCAGCCCTTTAACTTCGAGAAGATAACCAATGGCTACTTTTGTCAAAATTCAAATTTGACGATTTACCAAAACGAGATCAATTCGGATTCGAATAATGAGATTTTTTTTTGTGGGCAAGCTGCATGATCCATGTGTAAATCATTTTTCAACTAAGACATTATTAGCATTTTTTTCACGATGTGTAAAAGAAAGGACAATTACTATTCAAACAGAGAAAAATCTAAAGGACATTCATTGGCTGGATGTTCCGAGTATCTAGTCTCTTAAATTAACTACAATTATTTTTTATTACATCTTAACTTTATATATTATGTGTATTTATATTGATGATAATAAAGTAAATATATTTTTCATTCTAAACTTAAAGAGTAAATGTAACATATGATATTTTGTGAGTAAACTATTTATCTTTACAATTATTTTTTTGGAGTTTGATTCCATATGGTATAATTGTGTGTAATATTATTTGAGATTTGAGAGATATATGTTATGTATCAAATTGTATTGATCTAATTATCGAAAACTGAGTTTTGCACCCAAAAAATGATATAATTCTATATAATACTGGTAAAAGTTTGAGATTTTGAGATCTAATTGTTAAAGCAAATGAACACATGTCACATATGATCATAAAATGTTATATACACATGCCTCAAAATGGCAAAATTATTTTTAAAAAACATCCTTTTGAATTTCTTATACTAATTTAATGAAAAATAATATTATAAAAGTTCTAAATTTGTAAAAATATATAGACCAGAATTTAGATGGAAAAAAAATAATAATTATATATTGAATTTTGGGTTATCACACATGACATGATCAAAAACCTCATGATCGTTTTTGTGGATGGATCGATAAATTCAAAGAAGCAAATTCACTGAACAAAACAAAATTTACATAAAACGTTTACTCATATATCACTCTCGATAATCAGAATACGAACATGACGAATTATCATTAACATAAAACTGATCCATCGTGAAATCAAAATCCGGAGCAACGAATCCAGACTCTTCATGGCTTTGCACTTTCTTCTCCGGCGATAACTGATTCAAAACAGATGGCTCCGGAGAACGACGGCGAGGTCTAATCCTAACTGGCTCATATTTACAAGATCCAATCAAATGTGGAAAATTAAGCTTAGCTTTTGATCCTTTAAGCTGAAACGCTGCTCTATCATAAGCCACCGCTGCATCTTCCGGTGTCTCGTAAGTTCCAAGCCAAACCCTAGCTCCGTTTTTCTTCGGATCTCTTATCTCCGCCGCGAATTTTCCCCAAGGTCTCCTCCTTACTCCTCTATACTGAACACCTCTTTGCTTCGGCGCGTGTGATCCACTTGCCACCATAGTTGTCTCCGTCTTATTATCGGAAACTTGAACCACCGTTTCAGTTACCGGAGAGAAAACGGAAGGTGTCCAGCCAGAGTTAACGGCGTCACGAAGAGTGTTGTAAATAGCCATGTCTTGTGAATCATCGATACTTAACGGTAAATCACTCCAGTTATCGTTTAAGATGACGTGGCTAAAACTTGGGTTCCGGTTAAATAACGGTGGTGAGTTAACGCCGTTATTAACGGAATCAGGTGAGTCTGAGCTTATTGAGTCGCTGTAATCAAAACCAGACATTGATTAATGACGTTAATTAACGGATATTGAAAGCTTCTGAATCGTAGAGAAGGTTTAGAGAGTCAAAGCTGTTTCTTCAGTTAGTATAGTAGACTATTGTTTTGAAGATGAATGAAGTGGGAAAAAAATGGTAAGAGAGATTTATAAAGGTATGGAATGTGAAGGTCCATGGATGGTTCTTAGAATTGAAACGACGTCGTTGATTGAGGATGGTGAGTTAGAAGTTTCGTTAATTTTATTTTATTTTATTTTTCTTGCACCTGTGTCTTTTAAATAGAACAAAACAAAAGTATTAATTTATATATTTTTTGTTTGGACTTTTGGTCTTTTTTCTGTATGGTCTTTCTTTTTCACGTCATTTTCTCTATTTTTGTCATTTGTATAACAATCTAGTTACATTTTTTTGTTGTTTAGAGTATTTTTATAATTTTACTATTTCAAATTTATAAGAAAATGATAATGCATGGTTGATAGTTTAAAATAGTTCATTTGATTACATTAACAAAAAGAATATATCATGGGTTTATTTTAAATTTTACATCGTATTTTTACTACTGTTAGATTTTACAATTACACTTAATTGAATGTTAATTAACGAGTATGTGAAACACACATATAATTAAAAACAAAAAGAAAAAGCTCTTCTGATGTACATTTTTCTTTTGTTCATTAGGAATTTTGATATCTCTTTTAGGGCGGTGATCTCTCTTTTAAACTTTTTGAATATTTAGAGAGATCATAGTAAAAAGAAATATCTAATATATATTTGATGAATAAACAAAACGAAGAACTAAACCGTGAAAGTCAATAAAATTATTGAAAGATTAAGAGTAGTTATAAAAGAAATACGTCAGGTTTATCAAAGTAAATGATATAGGTATGGGATGAATATAGGTATCATTATCAAAACCACTAGATTTCCTTTTTTATTATATTTAAAGAATAAAGTATTTAAGGAATAAAGTATCATTTTCCATCAAAGATATATCAATAACACAATTTTCACGTGCGAAATAAATTAATAAAATGTTATTTGAATCTAACATACAAAGGAAAGTCGTTTTGTGAGTCTCAGAGACACGTTTTGTTGATTGAGACTTTTGTTTTTTCCACTGTATTTATTCATTTCGTCGTAGCATCTCTATACAAAACAAAAAAAGACAATTAAATAATACTTAGTGACTATTTTTAGCCAATAGAGTCAATAGCCGTTGGTACTTTGTCTTGGTTGTTATGTACGGTTGTATATTAGGTCATTCTCTCGAATTTTTTTAATTATTTTTTTAACAACCCTACAAAATATTACTTAACATTATTAGAATTTACATAATTTGATATTCTTTAACCACAATATTTTGAACCCAACTAAAAATAAACCCGTACCTTCTTTACTTAACACCTTATAGAAAGCCCATTATTGCGATAATGGGTCAGGCCCACATAGGCCCATATCATGATTCCTTATAAAAGTCCAGTAAAGTTGGTCCAATCAAAATCAAGTGGAGTAGTAATGGGACCAAGACCAACATTTAACACGACGATTTAGAGTCTCATTATAATATATAGACAATAGTATATTACAAGAGACAACAGTCCACATGGCTGCTTCGGACACTATTGATTCCTTTCAAAGAATCTTTATTATTAAAAGAAAAATAAAACAATTAAGAAATGATTCCGCATTAAATGGAAAACCAATTTCAGGAGATTACAGAAAAAAACATTTAACTCAGAATGCATCAAAAACATAATCTGTATCAAATCTTTAATCGAGGAATATAGAATATTTATAATCTGAAGGTTACAACAAAAGGATAATACAAAAAGTTGTGTCTTTTTAAGGGTAGAAAGAAAAATTAGTTTGGTCACTTTCGGTGGTGTTAACATTGCCACTTACTTCATTATCAATCCACTTGTTTTTTTTTGTTGTTGTTGTAACATTACACAAACAAGTATAAAGTTTGGTTAATCAAGTAATTATCCAAAACTGAAAAAAAAAAATTGCAAAATGGAACAAAGTACGATAAATTTTATGGAAGCAATCAAAGCATCCATTAAAAGATAAAAAAAAAAAGAATTAGATGCTCATCCGGGGGGAGAGGGTATCTAAGCTCACTTTAGAAAAAGTGAGAACATTTTCTAAAAATACTAAAATATTTGAGTCTTATTTGTAATATTCCAAAGTTGGAAAGAAAAAGGGAATTATTTTTGATTTGCTTTAGGGACTTTAGTGTTTCTACTTTTCCTTTAAAGACTTGGATCAAAAAGATAGTCAATCTAACGATATCTTTACACCGTTTCGAATCTCCGATAGTAAACATCCTGCCGTTTGTGCCAACGGTTAATGATTCCCTTAACTCTTAAGTACTGAAATATTTCCTTTCTCGGATTCTTAATTCAATTTTAATAAACCCCTATCTACCCAGTCAGTAAACCACACGTAGTACCTATTTTATTTTTTTCTTGCCATTAATTAAATCGACATTAAATAATTGGTCGGAAGCTTAAATATTAAATGTTGAAGAAAATAATAACAAAGTTGGAAAAAAAATGGAATACTAGGCGATAAAGGAACATTTTTACAATATATTTAAATAAATTAATAAAAAAGGATAACAAATTGAGCACGTACAGTCAAAAGAGACTCTAGTGAAGTGGAAACAGCTAAGAACTTTCTCCAAAGGAAGTGACTTCACGCGCCGCCGATACTCAGGCGAGAAATCATGGGATGTGCAGCTTCGAAGCTTGATAATGAGGATACCGTTGGACGATGTAAGGAGCGCCGTCGTCTCATGACGGAATCTGTTAATGCACGTCATCATCTTGCTGCTGCTCACGCCGATTATTGCCGATCTCTTCGTCAAACTGGAACTGCTCTCTCTTCTTTTGCTGATGGTGAGCCTCTTGATGTATCAGGTCAAACTCCGGCTGTTTTTCTTCGTACTCCTCCTCCTCCGGCTTCTCATCACTCATCGGCGAGTTATGTACCTCCACGTGTCCCTCCGTCACCTGCTCCTTCTTCCGTTTATACTCAACCGCCTGCTCCTCCTTCCGTTGCTAGCTCTAAACGAGGTTCTGTTGTTTCAGCTTCAAATAATCGTCGCCGGAAACAACAACAACCTAAGTTGCCTCATATTCTTTCAAGTCCTTCGTCTAGTGAGAGATCTAATTTCATGCCGAATTTTTACCCTACTGCTTATCAGAACTCTACTTACTCTGCGTCTCCTTCTCAAGCTTCTTCCGTCTGGAATTGGGAGAACTTTTACCCTCCTTCCCCTCCCGATTCTGAGTATTTCAACAAGAAATCTCAAGAGAGGCAACAACAGAATCGTTTTGGTGAACTCGGTGACCGAGAAGATAGTGAAACAGAGAGATCGGAGCATGATATATTCCGTATGAGGAAGCAGAAGCAGTTCAATTCGATGAGCAATGCGGCGGGAGAGAAGGAGGAGGTGAAGACAGAGAGAGAGGAAGTGCAATGTAGCGAATGGGAGGATCACGATCATTACAGCACAACGAGCTCATCCGACGCTGCGGAGGAGGAGGAAGAAGAGCATAGAGAGACAATGTCAGAGATTGGGACGCGTTCTGAATTTGGATCTTCCGTGAGGACTAGTTCGATGAGACGGCAACACCACCACCCGCATCCAGGAATGTCGCAGGAATATGGCGGCGTTTCACAGGAGAACTATGGCAAACCAGATGACGCAACGACGTTTACTGGCAGCTACAGAGGCGGAGGAGAGATGGTGGTGAGGCATAAAGATTTGAAGGAGATTGTTGATGCAATTAAGGAGAATTTCGACAAGGCTGCGTCTGCTGGTGATCAAGTCTCTCAGATGCTCCATGTTAGCAGGGCTCAGCTCGATCGCAGTTTCAGCGGATTGAAAAGTGAGTTTGATTTGTTTATGTTCATTTATCTCTCGCTTTGATGACTTTGAATTTGCTATATTCGTGAAGAATCTCCCTTAAAATGCAATTTGCAAGTTGATTTGATTTTGTATTGTCAATTCTGCATTTTAGAGACGGTGATTCATTCGAGTAGTATATTGAGCAACCTGAGCTCAACCTGGACCTCAAAGCCGCCATTGGAAGTCAAGTACAAGTTTGATACAACCGCATTGGATCAGCCTGGCGGCCTCAAGAGCCTTTCTTCAAGCCTAGACCGTCTCTTGGCATGGGAGAAGAAACTCTACGAGGAAGTCAAGGTCTTTCTGATGTTTATTTAGTTAGTTCTTGTCATCTCTCTTTAGGTTTTGATTTCATTATTCACTAGATATATGGATGAACTTTCAGGCTAGAGAAGGGTTGAAGATTGAGCACGAAAAGAAGTTGTCAAAGCTTCAAAGCCAGGAGTACAAGGGAGAGAATGAGGTTAAGCTAGACAAGACAAAGGCCTCTATAACTAGGTTACAGTCTCTCATAATAGTTACTTCTCAAGCCGTCACAACTACATCTACTGCAATTATCAGCCTTAGAGATACTGATCTTGTCCCGCAGCTCGTCGAACTCTGTCATGGGTACGTTTGCATTGTTGTGTGGATCAATGATTATATGACATTGAAAGCCCTATTAGTGGCACTCCTACCAGCTACTTGCATTGACATGTCTATATCATAATTTACTCGATGAAGTTTATATATACACTTTCGCCAACTTTCACATCTATATAAGAATCATGTGGGCTCATCAAGTAGGTAGATATTTAATGGAAAGAAAAGCTAGCTGCAGAAATCAGTTGTCCTATCCCTTTCTTTGGAGTTTAGAATTGTGGATTCTCTGATATTATTGGCGTCTTGTTGCTTATCTTGACCATATAACAACTAACAATTAAGATGCAGAAGTGGTGATCATGTCTTTGCCTAAATACAGGCTGAGTGTTTATGAGTAGGCTTAGTTTAGTGGAAATAATAGATCTTCTAGCTGTTGGTGTTCGCTGTATTAATTTTGATAGAAACTAGAGTTAATTTTGCGCCAAATGTGAGTAGCATTGAGGTTTGGGAACCCAATTTCAAGTTTAGTAGTTGTATTGAGCCTGAGGAAAAGAAAGATCAAAAAACCTTTATGACTAAGTCAGCTGAAGAGTCTAAGACCATGCTGTAATAATCAGCTATGCAGTATAGATTCTATACTTTCTTTGATCACCCAAGAATTTCACGTTAATCCCTGATATTTTGTTGTGTGCAGTTTGATGTACATGTGGAAAGCGATGCATCAATTCCATGAGATTCAGAACAACATCGTACAGCAAGTACAGGGGCTAATAAACAGGACAGGCAGAGGGGAATCGACTTCTGAACTACACCGACAAGCTACACGAGACTTGGAAACAGCTGTGTCTCAATGGCACAGCAGTTTCTGCCGGTTGATTAAATTCCAACGGGACTTCATATGTTCGATTCAAGCCTGGTTCAAGCTAACTCTTCTTCCAGTATGCCAAGACGACAATCTCCATCACAAAGAGCCAGTAGATGCCTACGGATTTTGCGATGAGTGGAAGCTAACGCTGGACCGAGTCCCAGACACAGTGGCTTCCGAAGCTATCAAGAGCTTCATCAACGTTGTTCACGTGATATCTGCAAAACAATCAGAAGAACTAAAGATAAAGAAACGAACCGAATCAGTATCAAAGGAGCTTGAGAAGAAAACTTCATCTCTTAGAAACATCGAAAGGAAATACTACCAATCATACTCCACTGTCGGCTTTGGTGTTCCAGATTCAGGACCAGACAATGGACACATCTTAGATTCTCGAGACCCACTCACGGAGAAAAAGTTGGAGCTAGGAGCATGTCAGAGAAGAGTGGAAGAAGAAATGTTGAAGCATTCAAAGGCAATAGAAGTAACAAGAGCCATGACTCTGAATAACTTGCAGACAGGTTTACCTGGAGTATTCCAAGCTTTAACAAGTTTCTCTGCTATGTTCACTGAGTCCTTACAAACGGTATGCACTCGCTCTTACTCCATCAAGTAGCACACTAAATTATTTACTCGTCAAGTACCAGAGCCGTGCCAAAACTATTTGAAAGGCTAAGGCCAATTAAAATATAAAAGCTTTTTCTTACTTTTATTAGTCTAAAGATTTTATTGGTGCTGGTTATTTGATATTATTGCTTGAATGTTTATTTCTGAAGAGAAATTGTATATATGTGGAGTTTCTAGGACTTGGCTTTTGATTTCTGGTAATGAAATATGGGGATTTTTTTGGACTGGCCAAAATCATTTCAGTTTTAGAATTAGAATATAAAAAAATGTAACATATTAGATCATTGATTCGTTTCATTATAATTTGTTTGGACCACATAAATGTTCGTATAGATGTACTCAAAAGTCTCAAAGCACGGCAGTGACTGTGACAATACGATCGATTAGGTTGGTACCAAAGGAGATATTTCATGCAGAAGGACCAATCTAGAAGTAAAAGGATCCGACAAAACTAGTACCAAAGGAGATTTTTCATATATAATTTCGACCTGGTGCTTTCCATGTCCTTACTAAAGTTTTGGTTTCATGGAAGAAAATATTTAATCTCCGATACAGAAAGAAGGAAAAGAAGACCTAAGTTACTATAATAAATAAACCCCCACTCCTGATCTATTAAAGCTCGAGGCGTGGTTACACTCTATAGCGACATTAAAGACTAAAAATGCTAAGGAACCAAAACATCATAAACTCTTTAAAAGCTTCAGAAAAACTCAAAGTCTAGAAATTTACCACCAGATTTCGTGTCTGGTGCTGCTGATACTGGTGGTGGTCCCATCATCCTTTTGCTATTACTACCAAACCCAACTGGATCAATCGGTCCATACTTTGGTGGCGGTTCGGTCTCCATCTGTCTTGGTACTTCTGGAGGAGTGCTACACCTTATCAATGCCCAATTCACTCCTTCAAAGAATGGATGCTGTTTTATCTCTGTTGCTCCTCTTTTTGTCCCTAACCTGTTCTTTGGATCTTTCACTAGTAAAGCCTGAATCAAGTCCCGGCCTGCATAGCTTGTGGCTGGTGACTCAGGGAATTTCAACTGTTCCCCGACTACATTGAATAGAGTAGCTCGGTTTCCTGATCCTTTAAACGGGGTTTTTCCATATAGGAGCTCGTGCACGAAGATACCAAAAGTCCACCAATCTACTGCGCTTCCATGTCCTTCTCCTTTGATGATCTCTGGAGCTAAGTACTCGTGGGTTCCAACAAATGACATGGACCGTGTGTTAGGTTCAGCTACTAGCTCTGGGAGAGCACCAGAGTGTGATTTGAAGAAATCTGTCTGGGTTTTACGAGCTTTGTTCTTTTTGTTTTTGTTAGGAAAGAGGCTACGCGGTAAGAAGCATGAGGGTTGGATGATGCAAGCTGATGTAGGCTCCATACAAGCGGGTTGAACACAGAATGCACCACGTCTAGATGGATCAGAGTCAAACGTTTTGATCAGTGTTGGAGAAACCGCGCATTTTAGGGAGAGATCAAAGTCAGAAAGCATTATGTGACCATCATCTCGAACAAGAACATTCTCAGGTTTCAAGTCTCTGTAAACAACACCGAGCATATGGAGATACTCGAGAGCTAGCAACACCTCTGCTGCGTAAAATCTGGCCACAAAAAAAGAGTAAACATGTTAAGAAGGTGAGATAACGTTGAATGATACTAAGTTTACGAAATACTGAAACCAAGAGAGAAAACATACCGAGCAGCATACTCTGAGAAATGCTTTCCGGGTTGGCGTTGCCTTAAAGTGTGCAGATCACCTCCAGGACAGTATTCCATGACCAAACACGAGAATCTGTCTGTCTCAAAATGAGTGTACAATGTCGGTAGAAATGGATGATCCAATAGCTGTAGAATATCCCTCTCGGTTTGTGCTCGATTTAACTTCTTCCGGTTCTCAAGAGACGCTTTGTCCATAACTTTCACAGCAAAATGGCACCGAGTTCCGCTTAACTCAGCCAGATAGACACTCCCAATATCACCACAACCCAACCGTTTCAGCAACTTGAAGTGGCTCATTCCCAGAACCCCATCCCGAGTCCTAATAGCCAAGATAGCATTCCACCAAGGATCATTCCCTTTGTGTGGCTTATTAAGGCTTCCAGTGAAATTGCTCCAGCTGCTCTCTTCACTTAGGCCGCTACTATCGCTTGCTCTACTTGCACTAGTCTTGGCGCTTTCAAATGAATCCAAAACCATACTGATACTCCTGTCACAGTAGTTCTTGTCCATACTAAGCACAACATCGCTCCTTTGCGTAGAGTTTGTTGCAGAAGAGCTATTAGCAATACTCATAGCCCTGGCAAAATTCATACTTTCAACACTACTACTATGTGGGCTCACATTAGTACTGGGAGGCAGAGAAGCATCCCAAACACATTCCTTGTCAGAATCTGGCGGTAGCAGAGAGTTTTCTGTGTTTTGGGATGCACGAGCCACAGAGAACGGGGACAGCGACGTAGCAGGTTCCTCAACTATGCTCTCTGCAGGTGAGAGTATTCCCGGGCTTGGCTTCTTCGGCGGCACACAGAGCGAGAGATCCTCAAGGAAAGGTCCTTTAATAGTAGACATGCTCTTCATCAAGCAAACCGAATCAGGTTTTGTTTTCTCGCTGATAGGAACATAAACAGTTGTTATAAGATCCATATCATCAGGCTCTGGAGGATGACTAACTCCACGGAAAGAGCTAGAACCAGCTTCCTCAGACATATCGTTGCTTTCCTTACAAGTAACATCATCATCAGCACCTCCAATTTCTTCAATCTCCAACAAGGGATACTTAGCTTTCATCGTTCTAACAGAAGATACAACAGGCTCAAACTCCTGAAAATCATTCATGTTACCACCAAATTCATCCATTATCAGATCTTCACTATGCACATTCAGAACTTGGCTTAGTTCTCTCCCCAAAGTTGTAGTTGGATTCACCGGTCTTCCCATATTGTATCGAGCAGCTCGTTCCCTCAAAGACTCCACATGCATACCATTAACATTTCCTTTACCCGCATCTTTATTCTCCAAGTCTAAGTATGGTCTTCTTGATAGGTGACCAGAGACAGGACCTTTACTAGGAAGTCTCCTGAGCTCAGAAACTCTTTCCATATCCAGCATTCATACGATCTTTAACACCAAACCAAAATCTCTCTTTCCCTTCAAAGACAAAATCAAAATCTCTTAACATCAGTTAACATCAGCACTAGAAAGATACAAACAAACACCACCAACAAATTCGGGACCATATTCTCAAATCTTGTCGAAGAGTATATTCCTAACACACTACAAACAGAACAGAAACTGAAACACGTGATTCAAGAATAAACTTTAAGACTAAATGGTTTCAGACAAAGAATAGAACACGAGTGTTTGTATGTTTGTTCTATCATTCGATCGCAAAAAGATCTGGAATCTCCAGAAACCTTGTCGAGAAAAGATTAAAAAACTCAAAGTAGAAGTTTCTGGAGTGGAGGAAACATCATGGGGATTATAACCAGTTCTTACACTTTTCATTTCACAAAGAACCAATCAAACACTAACGAAAAATCCCAAATAGAAAACGACAAACGAACACTAACCGGAAACAAAGAGATGGAAAATCGCGGAGAATCCCAAGATCGAGTACAATGTAGCGGACACAGAGAGAGATTTAGCACACCGGAAAATGGTTCCGAAGGAGGAGACTTTGATTTCTGGATTGAAGCAAAGATGGAAAACGAAAAACCCTCAAAGGCACGAAAAATGAGAGTCGGAATTTGGGAGTGGTAAGCTCAAAGGCGTTTGCTTTATGTGTGGGCACTATCTATCTAGCTAGCTGCGACTGACGGTAACGGAGAAAATTTAATCATAAAATAAAAATTATAAATAATTTTAAATAAAAGAGAGAGAAGAGTGAGTGGGGCCCAAAAATTGTAGGGTCCAGATATTAAAGTAGGACCCACTTGTGTTCCTTCTTCTACCCACAATTTCTTTTTAGACGTTTCTTATTCTTATTATTATTATTATAAAATTAATTTAATTAATCAAAGTTTTTGTGATTATTCAAAGATTCCATTTATCTTTTATGTGTTTTAGGTTAAAATCCAAAATCTTTAATTAAACACTTACAATCAATCATTACTAATAGTATTATGGAGAATTTTGGTTAATAGACCGGTCAGTTGTGGCCTAATATTAACAACAACAAAAAAATTAATAGTATTATACATACTATAAAAAAAAGTACTATCTATTTTTTTCAATAATTAAATCGATAAAATTTAGTCTATAGTTAATATTTTAAATTTTTAGTGGTGTATCACACAAAATAAATATTGTTTTCTAGAGTTAGATTCAACCACTTAACCGAAATCATATCTTCCAATTGTATACAATTAAAAAAATATTTATAATAAAATTGTATTTTGCTGTGGAGATGAAACTATTCCTTTTTGTTTTATAATAAAAAATAGGAAAATGAATAGTGAAAGAAAGAGACAAAGAATCAAAGCCTTGTGGATTTGTGAAAACACTTTATTGACCCACCAACACATATATTAATTTAGCTTTTTTCTTTTTATTTATGTTTTCACCATTTCCCATCACTTTTCTTTTTGTGTTTCTCTTTTGTTTTTATTTTTCATATACTCAAGATTTTGTCTTCATTTGTAACATGTGTTCATAGACTTATAAATGGAAGCCACTTGAAGAACATTTGAAAAAATAGAAAGAAAATTAATACAATGAGTGGAGTAAGTGCATTAAACTTGAAAATTGCATAGTAATAGTGTTTATACAATCATCACTTGTAATACTAACTTTTATAATAATTGTACTAAAATAATTATGATGAGTTTGCATGGGTCTTCAAAAAAGAAATCTATAATTGTTGATAAAGCTGAAAATTTTGTTAAAACAAATAATTCAGGGAGAACAATTGTATTGACACAAATGGACATAAATTGAGTTTAGAGAAGAAAAAAAATTAGTTTATTAATTTGGTCTCTCCACTAATTTTAATCTACTCTTATGAAGATGATGGCTTAAATATATTGTATTTATAATTGAACAGTTGAGTTTTTATTGACATTACCTGTTTGAAAGCAATGATTAGTGGACACTATTATGTATAATATAAAAATGTTTAAATTAATTAATATTGTCTTAATTTCAGCGTTAAAAATAGTAAAGTTTGATTAAGAAAACAATGTTGGACCTCGACGCTCTAATCATGGTGGGCTTAGTGAATGATGCTTTATTTGTCTGCAAAGTAAATAAAAGCTGCTACAATAATTTAATAAGAATTTAAATGTTAAAATAAGATTAGCACTGCTAATAATGTATACAAATCTTTAAGTAACTATAATTTAAAAAGCTGAAGTTGTAATTCTCTGAACAAAAGAAAAAACAAAAATTATGAAGCAACAGAGATAGTTGTCGGCTTAGAGAGTGGGAAAGACGAAAGTACCCTTTCTAGTACAACGTTGTAAGGGCTTTAAGTAGAGAGGGTAAAATAGGTATTTTAGATGGATTACGCGTGGATTGAGGAGATCTATGTCTGGGGCAGTTTTATCTTTATCACTCTAACCAAACGGTCCAAAACACATGCAGTGTCCCGTCCTTTTATTTACTTTTTATTTTGTTTTTGTAATCGCTTAAGACAAATTTTAATGTCCTTTAAAATATGAGTAGTATTGTATCAAATCCTGTAGTTTTTAACTGAAATTGTCTCTGACAATGTTCATGTAATAAAAATCCCACTTAGTTTTTTTTTTTAAAATTTATTTTCTTTTTGAGCAATTTTGAGTATTATTTGTGTAAATTTGTTAAAACAAGCTATCTTTATTTGTCAACCAACCACTAAAAAAATATGTGGATATTCATTTTTTAGGTTATCTAATAGTCTCCAAGCTATAAAAGTTTACATATTGAAATGGTAAATCATTTTACTAAATGCTAATTTTGGAGATATGTATTTGGTTGTACGATAAGTCTATCTCTATAGTCTATAGTTTTCTTTATTTGAAATCTGAAATTTAATCGTATAATATTTAGAACCAGTTCAGAACATAAACCACATAAGTAAAAGTTTAGAGTCTAAAAATACTTTTCTAAAATTTACTACCACAATATTTCAAATTTAAGGTCCAAATTATTTCTCCTCTAATTTTGTTCAAGGCATGAGTCATATATTTCTCCTCCAAATTTATGGACTCTTGTAATACCTATATGGTATTGTTTAAAGTATTAAAGGTATATTTAGACTATGAATTATGCATTATCGATTTAATTGTTGAAAACAAAAATAAATTTTGAAGATATACATTTGGTCGAGTTATTATATATATATATATACATTTTTACAGTATTTCTAATGAAATTTGACATCAAAAAGTTGTGTAGTCTAAAATTTAGGTGATTTGAGTTATAAATTGTTAATCTATTGACAAAAAAAACAAATTGGAGGTAATGATTAGTGGTATTAAATAAAATGTGGGTGTATTAGTTGGGTAATGTGGGAATAAATGGGTGTGAATGTGTGGTGGTAACTAAGGTATCTTTATAGGTGGGGCTTGAATCTGAGTCCTTCTTCTCTCTTTTAAAAAGCACTTAGAGGAAAATAAATAAAGAAGAGTTTGAAAACTTTGAACATATTATAGACTTATCGAAACAATACAAAAAGTAAAAAAAGTGATCACAATTCTTAAATTTTGGACTCTCTTCTGATTCCATTCTCATCATATTATTATGCTTTATTCTTTCCTCTTCATTTACATTATTATTGTTATTTTCATATTCAAATATTTCTTCATTTTTATTTAATTAAGCCTCATGGTTCATTCATTGCTCGAGTCTTTTGATCAATTTTTATAGGTCATACAGCTAGTCTCTTTTTGAATCATCCGTCATTAAACGTAAACCACGTGTTTCCATTTTAAAATTAATTTTATTAATCTCAACACTATTTTATTTTGTTTCGAGTCTAATGATTTTTAAATGGCCCAAGAATATATACTCAACCCAAATATACAAGAAGCACATCTAGTATTTTAGCCCCGTAATATTCATGGGCCTTTTCTTTTTAAATAAAGTTTTAGGCTTGTGATAAGTGGGCTTTGAATTTCTGTGGGTTCATAAGTGGGCTTTTATTTTAAGTTTATATATAAGTTTTACAATAAAACCATAAGCAATTTGACCGATTTTGTATAATATGTGTAGAATTTGATTGTCACTATCTAATTTTGGGTGCTATTAGACCTTGCATGTATACTTTAGATGAAATTAGACATAAAGTTTAAGTATAGGTTGATTTGTTGTTATATCGAAACTTTTGAGTGGAAATATACTGTCCACGGCAGAAACCTTCGACCCGACATTCAAAAGTTTCGAATGAGCTTCGTCTATCGATGAACAGAGAATTGACGGAGATCTGGAAGAAATAAATATTGACTAATAATTAAATCGATTAGACTGAAAAATTTGGTCAAAAGAATATAATTTGGACAAGAGATAGTGTAAGAATTTACTAATAAAACAAATGGTATGATTTGAATAGATGTGCAATAATCCAATCTTAGCACTTCATTTTGGGTAATGGCCGGTACTATAAAAAAACAAAGAAACTCATATTCGAATTTGATGATTTAATTCTTGCAAAACTACAATTCATGTCACGTACACGATGGACGGCGGTAAAAAAAGAAACTAAAAAAAAAAGCAAAAAAAAAAAAGGGTATATCGTACTATTGATATGTTCTTTTCTTTTGGCACTATCAAGTATCAACACAAAGCACTCAGTCACCTAATAATATCACACATGGAACTAAAACAAAAATCCTATTGGATTGGATTGGATGGATCGAGCAATAGTTGAGTCCTAATAATCCACGACTTTCAACTTTCAATTTTCAAATCATCTATGCTGATGTAAAGGATTCAAATCCGATTCAAACTCGTATTTTTTTTCTTAAATGTTCGCTTTTCGGCCCCAACAGGAATATAAAAAACATTAAAATGCATGTGATTCAGATTATTACTCGCTTTCCAAATTGACTAAAATCTTTCTCGCCGTAACGCGCAATGCTTTTTCTATACACTTTTAAGTTTGGAGAATCCGCTGATTTCAAAAGCAATTATTAGAAGATCTAATACATAATGTATCCGCACTTTTCTTTTTCGTCTTTAACACTCAGGGTGTGATTGTTACGAACGGGGCGGGGTAGATTTGATGAATTTCGTACTTATATCAATTAATCAAAAATTTGCTTTTTGTATTCTTTTTTAAAAAAAATAAATTTGCGATTTTGTTCATGAAGTAAAAAAGTGGATCGCACTTGAAAAGTGAACCGCACCTATTAACCAACAGATTTACCTCTTTTCCGAAAAATACTTTTTAAATTTTAAATTTTAAAATTTAACTAATAAATTCTCTCTCTCAACAACCCATTTTTTTTGTCAACATTGAGCCACAACTAGTCAGTCCATTAGCCAAGTTCCTGCATAATGCAGACGGTGGGACTCGATCCCGCGACATGCAAGTGCACCTGCCTTTAATAGACTTACCATTTGCCACTAGACTAAATACCACTTGCAACAACCCATTTTTTATAATTTAATTTCAATTTATTACTAATATATATATTTAATATTAATTTCAATTTATTACTAATATATATATATATATATATATTAAATATATAATTTACACTCATAATTGTTCACCATTTATTTTTGAAAGAATTTGAGTAATAATTACAATACTTAAATATTTCATTTTATAGAAACATTTTTTTAATGTAAATGAATAATATTAAAATTTATTTTTGAATTTCATATCTAAAACTAATTATCTTATATTAAAACATTTATTTTGTGTAAAATTAATAATATATATATATATTATCCAAAAAACCGTACCGTTTTTATATTTTCACCAGTTTTGTTTTGTCTAGCACTTTTATATTGTCACCAATCACAATTTTTTTGCCCTGCTATATTTTTTGTCAAAACCACACTTGTCTTGCCCCGCACTTTGATCCCGCACCACTAAAATTAGTGTCAACAATCGAATCTTCAGTCAAAAAGTCCACAATCCTACTCTAAAATAAGTCTAGCTTAGACTAATATTTTAAGGAAGATTGGAAAAAAAAAATAGTATCTTAATATATATGAACCTGACCTCTATAACTGCACTAACGTGAGCGTAATTTCAGTATATACTTGTTAGGCCAGGGCCAATAATAATGTGTGCCTAAAGAAAGAAAAAATTATAACTCTCGAGACCATAACTACACCAAAAGATCCACAACGGCTGCACTACGAACAACGTTCTAAAATTTTGATGTCTCTTTAATATTTATATTATTTTAACGCCTAAAACAAAGCTTAAAACTTTACCTACTTCAGGTTAAGACCGGCTCTGATACTTATAATAACGTGATCAAACGATTGAACATTGATTTCAGTAATTTGTGAGCTTCTAGATTCGAGTTTCTCTTCACTCGCATTTGTATATGACATTTTCTAGTGGTTTCACATAGTTTTTCTTGATCTTTCATAGTATTATGATCTTATGTAACCCATTGACCCAACATTATAGTATATGCTGAATTGAACCTCTCGAGTAAAAAAGCTTACACCTATATTTAAACTATCTGTATTTTCTCTACATTTTATATTCGCGAGTCTGTGCAGAATAAATAAGATATGTGACAACAACTCGTAACTTAAACATTCCAATATTCATTCTTTCAACAAAACTGTTGCAACAATATAAAACACAATCAATTTAAACCAAATTCGATAGCGGTAATTGCACTCATTCCACGAATGGATACTATTGAAAGATCATTTCATATATGTAACAAAATTTTAATAGCTCATTCTCACTGTAAAGCCATTTCCAAGTTTGACAAAATTTTCTACTTGGCGATGCTTGAAATTGAAACTCTGCAAAACCTTAGCTTCAAAACTATCTATCGCTTACCTTTCTTCTTACCACCTCCTTTCTTCTTCCCTTTCTTCTTCTTTCCTTTATTCTTCATGCCTTCCCCACCTCCTCTATTCTCGCGGAGATTGTCCATTTTGTAATCTCTGTCGTTACTTCTTGAAGAAGAACCTGAATGTAGCAAATGTCTGACATCAAGAACACCACCTCTAAAATTTCCTACAGTTGACTTCAACACTCTCTCCTGTGGCATTCGTTTTCTCTCTGCGGGTTTCCTCGTACTTCCACTTCCAAATTGTCCTCCAAATCTCCCAAGAATCATATTCTGCAACAAAACTAACATGTTAGACTAGTTTTCATGTAATGGATCAGAGGAATAGAGTTGTTCATAATGTTAAATTCACCTGCTCTGACATCTTCTCTTCTCTTTCTTTCTGTTTCTTCATCTGTACTCGAGCTACACTCAGTGGTAACCTCTGCTTCTTTTGAGGCTGCAATAAAAGCAATAGAAACCTAAATCACTGACACACAAATCACTGCAAAAAAGGTTTTGCAGTCTGTAAAATCTTACCTTTCCACCGAGGTCAGTTACTTTCTTGTTCTCCAATGCTTTCTTATCTTTCCATGTCATATACGAAGAACCTTGGAGAAGGTATCAACAAGTTTAGCTGAAGTGAACATAAAAACTTACATAATTATAAGTAAAATGGCTATCAATTGGAGAGAAAAGAGTGTTGTTTACCAAAGAGCTCAACATCTTTCATAATCTGCCTAAAGCTCAGATCAGGATTAATAGACTCCATGCCTTCCTTTTTCTTCTCCATTGGCTTTCGATTATACATTTTCTTTTCCATTTTCTGAGACACATAATCGCAAGAGATTTAGGCATTGGCAGCTTTGTGAATAATCTATCTACGAGAAATCGATTCCATATCTTGAAATCGTTTATCTTAAAAACATTCCAATCGCAGGATTCTAAAATTCCAACTAATCTAGAACAATACCTAATTCCTCACAACGAGACTTACCTGAGAGGAAAACTGAAGAAGATTACTATAGAGAATGAGAATGTAAGGGCGTCGAATCGACGATGAACGATACGCAAATTCGAAAAGGGTTTTAGGGTTTTTGAATGACAGATGTATAATGCGGCGGAGAAGGAGAATGAGAAGGAGAAGCAGAGGTTTCGTAAAGTGTTTTTTTTTCCCTTCCAAAGAATAAAAGCTATTGGGCTTGTGGGCTTTTAGTACAAAATTGTTATTTCGAAACTTACGTAAGTTGAAAAAAATTGTAATAAATGTTGGGTAAGTTACAAAATTACATAATATTCAAAAAAAAAATTATATATATATATATTAAATCAAGAAAGAAAAAAAGTAAGTATATTAAATATTAAATTTTCTTATTAATTGTCGAAAATGTGTGGGCTAATGATAATGCTTACTTTACAATTTTTTTTTGTCAACCTTACTCATTTCGTCTATTAATGAGATCGATAAAAATCTGATCCATAGCTAAATTGCTTTTACTGGAACTGGCGGGATTTGAACCCCACTTTACAAATCTTTAGACACTATAATTTAATTCATTCCTGATACAAGTGAAAGAAAAAAGAATTTTAGAGTATGGATTTTGGGTATTTTATCATCAAATTGTTGAAAAAAAAGTTTCAATATTAGTTATACAAAATACATGGATTCTAATTGGGAAAGGTACACACACATGATACATTGTATTGGTCTTCTATCTTATTTTTGTTTCTTTTTTGTCAACAATCTTCTTTTTTCCTTTTTATCAAAAAAACATGGACCTTGATGGAGAAAGGTAAACACACGCGTATGATAACACGATAGTATAACACTCACTGGTCGGAAATTGGGGAATTATCCGCTACTTTTGATTTCTTATTAAATATTTATAATTATATATCATTAATCCATATATTATTTCAAGCATCTCAGTGTATTTTTTTTTGTTAAAGCATCTGTGATCGACCGGAAATGTTGAATTTGAATAAAATAGAAAAGAATAGAAGACTGTTGTATTTTATTGTAAACTGGATACTTTATAACATATCAACTTCTATGGGTTTGGTTTCAAACTCAACGACAAAGTTGAACGATTCATATTTTATATTTTTTGAGTTTTTATTCCTTTTATGCACTGTTGTTGACGAGCATGACCAGTCTCAGCTGTGAAGAAAACCAGCAACTCCGAGTTAGATATTCAGCAATTTAATAATTGTTACAACGTACGTAGAACTAGCACAGGCTAATCTAATTTTGTAATAAAATATTAAGTATACATTTATATTCTTCCTTCTTTTTTACGAATTAATTCATTAAAACATAAATTTACATATATTTTTATATAAGAAAAAAACATAATATTGACTGAAAGAAAATAATGCATGGGATCAATTGAAATGAAGATGAGGGTTGGGTGAGAGAGATTAAGACATGCATTGATTATGATAATATTGACTAATTCTTTTGAGTGGTTGTTGGTGTAGCCGCAATTTTGCTCAATGTTGAGATGTAGGAAGCATAAAGGCATCCACACACACACTCTCCATTATTTATTTATTTCTATTCCTATCTGGATTTATTTCTATTCTCGACTTTCGATTTTCATTTTTATGTCAAATATATGTGATTTTTAAAAATTATATTTTGTGACTTATTGTATTACATATTGAGATATTATTTTTGTTTTATCACTGTTATAATAATAATAATGATTAAAACTATCACATTCGTGATTTTAATATTTCAATTTTTTTTTTAAAAAAGGACATATAAAACAACAATCTGGTCAAAGAAAAAATAATGATATAATATTGTAATAACAAAGCCACATTGTCGTGATCTCCGCATGGCATAGGCTGTAATTTTCGTCCTTGTTCAAAAGTCGGCTGATAGAAGATGTCACTTGTATGTATACCACATGATTCACGTACTAGCTTCTAATTAATTCAGTAATTATTTTTTGGGGTTAAATTAGAATGCAAGAAGTAGATTAATTTTATTGGATTTCGATTCATATTTTGAACTCGTCACCGATTTTTTTTTTGTTATTTCAGAGATTTCGTATGACCAGACAATAATAATTTACTTTCGGACGAGAAATATCAAACTCATAATCAACAAGTTTACATCTTCCGCAAAGCCAAACTCGTACCACTAAGCTACTTTGCTTGGTTAATGTTAAGTATAAGGTATGGTAAGACTTTTGGTCGAGCATAGAAACCAATTATAATGAAAAATAGACAAATATGATTGGTTATTGCAAGATTATTATGCTCAATCAAAAATCTTAGCATAAGTTATTAGTATACTTCTTAATAACACTTTGTTATTTAATAACTGTAATTACTACTTCAAATTTTAATGGTTATGAACGGCAATAGAAAAATATGACGGTAGGATTTTCTATGTCAATAATGTAGAAAATATCTTTACTTTGTTACAAAATATCTTTACATTCAACAAAATTTCTACGATGATTATTCATTTTTTATATATATAAAAAAAGGGAAAATTGAAACATGAACTGGAAAACACAAAAAAAATAGTAAGGGTCCAATGCAATATTATTAGTCACATATTTGTGGACATGTAATGTATTTTGTTTGTTTTTTATATCGAAAGGGTACATTACTAATAGATGTTAGATGGTATACTTTGGTCCAGAGTTGGAAAATAATGCAACAAGAAAATAAAAAAAAAGTCGCAAATGTGAATAATATTCAGAAACTCTTTTTGGTTTTTGTATAAAAGGCTAAAATAAAAAGTGGACGGAGAGTGTTGTCAAACACTCAAAGTGTAGAATAAGGATTCCACATAACGGGAAACGGAAACTGTCTAATCAAACTTTAATCATTTACAGAAAATGAGTGAAATAGAGTTCAATATAAGCTTGATAGATTAGTCTAAGAGATAGAGTAAGAAGCAAGGATGATCACTGTATATAAAAGTACATAATATATATCTTAAAAACTAGCATTTTTGGCTCTTTATAAAACAAAATTTTTTTTAAAAAAGTAGCATTTTTGGTATGGGTCGGTTTATTATGTGATCTATATTCACTTTGGTTAATATTTGAGACAATGACGTTTATTTACTTATACGGCTTGGATCGATATTGCATGTCACCACAAAAAATAATGACACTGACCACGTTCTCGTGCACTTCTCGGTTATTTTACTTTCTTTATAACTCTGATAATTTTCAAATCAATTAACAAAAAAAATCTGATAATTTTCATGTTTTTATTTTTGGTTTTAATCATTTTGATGTTGTTGTTTGAATTTGTTTCTTTTTTACACGAAACAATCAAAATGGATATATGTATTAAGTATTAACATATAATAAAACATTGATTTTTCATACACCTGTGTATATAATATATAGTTATGTTAACAAACATAAAGAGACTAGTTTTTTCTTAAACAAATATCTACCTATATGTAACATGACATTAAATTATATAGCTATCATTCTTATATTAGTTAACAAAAAAGAAAGACATTAAATTATATATACATGTGTGTAATTCGTTTACATAATAATATAACCATTAGATGAAAATCGATAGTTGGTTTATATCGCCAAATAACATTTCTCGTCGAGTTTTGATATTTAAATAAATATACTATATATTTGATTAATTTGTTAATTTTAGTTGAAAGAATTTTGTGTATCCATAAGTGTTATAGAAAAGTTTATTTAGAATCAAACTGAAAAAATCTTATATATATGGGTCTGTGAACAAAAAGTCCAACTAAAATGAGCAATTTACGCTGTGTCAGAAGAAAAATAAAATAAAATAACTTCACGAATACGCTAGCAATTTTTATTTTTATTGTTAATTAGGAAATTCAGTCATTCAATCATATTTCTCTTAAATTCAGGACTAACCATTAATAATACTATATGGACGTAAGCCACATTTCCAATAAAATCTTTGCATTTGAGTAAGCAATTCATTTTGAGAACCAAGATAGATATTTTCAACTATGACATTCCTTCCCTTAGTCACGTCTCTACACTACAAGAACATAGGTCATTTGCAAAGGCGAAACCACTGCAAATTCCTTGCAAATCGCGACTTGCAATAACTTTGCAAGGAATTCCATTCTCTTGTAAATCGTTAGTTACAAATCGATATGCCTTACAAATCTCTTGTAACTGTTACAAGGGAAAATTCACTCGCATATCTCTTGCAAAATATCCCTAGCAATACCCTTACAAATATCCCTAGCAATACTCGCATATCGTCGTCGTTATCTTCTTCTTGAATTAGACTTGCCAATTCTAGATCTTTTTGAGCCAAATATGAGAAAATCTTATCATATTTTCGGATCTTCTTATCTTGAGTCTGAATTAACTGGTCCTGACGATCAATCTTCTCGACAATAATTTTAAAAATTCTTAAAAATGTTTTACAATTCATAAAAATATTTATAAATTCATAAAAATATTCTAAAAATATATAAAATGTTTGAGAAAATTTTATAATTATAAATATTTTTAAAATTTTATAAAAATGTTTTTGTAAATCATAAAAATATTTTTAAAAATCAAAAAGGTTTAATAATTCATAAAAATATTTATGAAATTCACAAAAATGTTTTAAAAATATATAATATTTTTATAAAATTGAAAAAATTTAGAAAACAAAATTTAAAATCAAAAACGTTTTGATTTTGGTTTTGAAAATTCCAAAATCATTTTTAAAATTCCAAAAATCATTTTCAAAATTCCAAAAATCGTTTAATAAATTCTACAATTTGTTTCAAGCATAGATCTACATTCCAAATTGTTGAAAATCTTAATCTAATATCCTAAATCTAAATCTAAATTCCAAAACCTAAAATCTAAAGTTATATGCCTAGATCTATGTTCCAAATCCTAAAATCTAGCAAAACTATGGTTCAAATTGGTAGAATAAAGGAGGAGAGGAGAGAAACCATACCTCACCGGCGGTGGAGGAGCAACGGCGGCGCGACGGTGGACGAGCAACGGAGGCGCGGCAGTGGAGGAGCAATGGTGGCGCGGCGGTGGAGGAGTGGCTGGACGGGAAGAGAGAAGAGAAGAAGAGAAGAAAAGAAGAAGAGAAGAAGAGAAAAAGAGAAGAGAAGAGAAGAGAAGAGAAGAGAAGAGAAGAGAAGAGGAGAGGAGAGGAGAGGCAGCGTCCGGCGGGAAGATGGAGGCCGGGGGCCAGCGGGAAGACAGCGGCGGACGGTGGGTGGAAAGAAAGAGAGGAGAGAAAATAGATGGTGAGCGGTGAATGTAAAAAATGGCTCCTTTATTTTTCAATCTTAAGTATATTAGGTTTGCAAGGGATTTGCAAGGGAATTAGGGTTTTAGGGAGTTGCAAGGGATTAGGAAGGGATTTAACATATCCCTTGCAAATCCGTTGTAATCTTTGGAAGGGATTAGCAAGGAATGTGTTAAATCCCTTGCTAATCCCTTGCAAAGATTGCAACGGATTTGCAAGAGATGTGCTAAATCCCTTGCTAATCCCTTGCAACTCCCTAAACAGAGCTTTTTCTTAAACCCGTAAATACAAAATACTATTACAATCCATGTAAAAAATAAATCTCAAAAGATTATGAAATTTCAGAGTCTCAAAAGTGATAAAAACCGAAAACAAATACGACATCTCTAAAATATCGAATTTATTAGCTTAACTATATGTGTTTTCGTTAATGTTTGATAATTATATGTACTTATAGTTAAAGTCATCATTGTAAATGTTTTCTTGGTTTTCTGTCTTTTAGTGCTTGTAAGACTCGGAATATTCGTTTCAGCATACAGTTTTTCTAGGATTATATATATGAATACTTTTGGGTTTAAGAAAAAGTTTGGTTTAGGGAGTTGCAAGAGATTAGCTAGGGATTTAGCACATCCCTTGCAAATACGTTGCAATCTTTGCAAGGGATTAGCAAGGAATTTAGCACATCCCTTGCTAATCCCTTGCAAAGATTGCAACGGATTTGCAAGGGATGTGCTAAATCTCTAGCTAATCTTTTGCAACTCCCTAAATCGAGCTTTTTCTTGAACCCATAAATACGAAACACTATTATAATCCATGTAAAAAATAAATCTTGAAAGATTATGAAATTTCATAGTCTCAAAAGTGATAAAAAAGCCAAAACAAATACGACATCTCTAAAACTTCGATTTGTTTAACTTAACTACATGTGTTTCATTAATGTTTGTTAATTATATGTACTTATAGTTTGAGTCATCATTATAAATGTTTTCTTAGTTGCCAGTCTATTAGTACTTGTAAACCTCGGAATATTCATTTCGGCATACAATTTGTCTAGGATTATATGAATATTTACAGGTTTAAAAAAAAGCTCGGTTTAGGGAGTTGCTAGGGATTAGCTAGGGATTTATCACATCCCTTGCAAATCCGTAGCAAGCTTTGCAAGGGATATTTGCAAGGGAATATCATTTTGCAAGGCTTTTGCAAGGAATTTTTTAAATGTTAGGTGCAACTCACTTTAAACGTGACCTAACTTCTTTCACCGAAATTTGCTAGGGAACTTTTCTGTTGCAGTAGCCTTGCTAATTTGATAGGGAACAAGGGATTTGCTATGGATTGGTTTGCCTTGCAAACCCCTTGCAATACCATAGCAAATTTGCAATGGCATTTTTTCCTTGTAAAATTCCCTTACAAATTGGGTGTTTTCTAGTAGTGCTAATACTTTCTATAAATTCTCTCTCTCTTTTTTAGTCAAATGTATAAACTCGTTATACTTAAAAAAAGAGTAAATTAGGTAAATAATTATTTTTTCTGTCAACATTAGATCGACAAGATCCGATCCATAGCCTAAACTTTATCCCTAAAAACCCATTTTTTAAGCTACCATAATGCAGCGGGTAGGAATCGACCCTGGTGCCAAGTCATTAGCTGGATCAACCTAACCACCAGATTGAAAGTAACTCGGCAGGTAAATAATCATTTAGTTTACTGAAATTAGATAACTAGTTTTTTAAATTAAGTAAATAGATTTTTTATGCAAATGATGATAAAATTACCCTTAGACATCGACTAACATGCACTGAATAATATGAAAATTGATCTCAAATGTTGTTTAATGTTTTATATTATGATGTAATATTACAATTATTCCGCAATCAAATATATTATGATGTAACATTACAATTAACAACTGAGAGTGTATATACTTCATAGAAACATGGTTATCATCTAAAAGATTTTTTGGTTATGCTCAAGTCGGACATATAATGCAAAAGATAATAGTTTATATGCAATAGAAATTCCGTAATTATGTTGGGAATATATTATGTAACATCATAATTAACAACTAATATTGAATATGCGCACCATAGAAGAGTGATTATCATCCAACTAATAAGAGTGATTATCATCCAACTAATAAGTAGTTGAGATGTTATTGCTTCAAAAAAATACAACAAGGTTGAAACCATACAACCTATAGAACTTATAGTATTGATATATGCTAACATATTTTCGTGTATACTACGTATTGAACATATTACAAAATTACATGCTAAAATATTAGATATGAGTCATTGATAAAAGTGAACAGTATAACATTTTGTACAAAGTTAAATGCTAACATGTCTTCGTATTTGCTACGTCTTGAACATAATGAATTGTTACATACTAACATGTTTTCGTATCTGCTATATATTAAACATATTACAAAGTTACATGCTAGCATATTAGATATGATTCATTGATAAAAGTGAGCAGTATAGCATATAGTACAAAGTTAAATGCTAACATGTATTCGTATTTGCTACGTCTTGAACATATAGCATTGTTACATGCTAACATGTTTTCGTATCTCCTACGTATTGAACATATTACAAATTTACATGCTAACATATTAGATATGAGTAACTGATAAAAGTGAACAGTACAAAGTTAAATGCTAAGATGTAATGACTTCGAGATGTATTAATAATAACGAAAATAAATATTTTAGTGGGTAAAACCAAAGGTTATTAATGATATGCGAAATGACTATTTTGTCAACCAATTAAACAACAGAGTGTAATAGTTATGTACTGCTATAATAAACTTGTGTCAGAAGACTTGTATGAATAATACGTATGCTACTTTCAAAAATCCATTCTCTGTTATAAGGACAACATTGATATAAAAACGCAACAACCTTATTGATATAGGTCCGCCCATTTCCTTAAATATGAAAACTAGAATGATTATACTGTTCTACCCGACTACAGTAAAATCTAATTGGCTAATCTCTACCTAGCACCTAAAGAATTGTCTAGTCCGATTTTTCAAAAACACTGTTTGCTATTAACGAGGAAAATAAGTGCTACAAGTACACTGTAATTAAAAAGTAAATAAAAAACTACTGTCCGGTAAATAATGGACGGCATATGATACGTGTTCTTATTTTGCTTTTGGATGCATAGATTTCACAAGTAACTGAATCTTTTTCAAGCTTTCGCTTACGTACACATCCAGTCAACTTCTTCAAACGGCGGTGCTTACGTGGCACCATCACTTCTCACATTATTTGGACGGAGATAAGGGTACTTTTGTCCTTTCACCTTACTTTCAGTCAAGTTAAGACAATATACGCCTTTCGAACTTCTAAAACACATGCACCAAATCTTATGATTTGTGACCACATTTTAGTAACATATTTTTGATAATAAAAACAAATTTAGCAACTACTAACGTATTTTAATATTGAATTTAATCACCATATATATATACTATTTGAGATTATACGAGCTTCATTACATTTTTTCGCTTTGTTAGAGCTGTACTTCTACTTACTAGTTCTACCACTAAGTTAAGAGTTACGCATCGAAACTTTCTATTAAACCGGAATAAAACCGTTTTGGTTCCCGGTTTAGTGTTTCTATGCACCAAATTCAAATAATTACAAATGTTTAATCAATGAATCTTCTTCATCTATGAAGAACTCTTCGAGCTGTTTCTCTGAATGGACACGTGGAGCTCACAAATCCATCTATCAAATGTAAATACGTTTTCAACTCATGACACGTGGCTACATTGATGCTACTCAAATGCGGCGAGTCACGACTGCTCAGTCGTAACTCTTTCCCAACCTCTGCGTAAGCCCACGGTGTCTCTTCCACACGTCTTTGTATCCAACTCGGCATTATTGACGCCGTCATCTTCACGTTATCATGCTCTCTATTATCTAATACAACTCCAGGAACTTTGGTGATAACGTCGTCAGAGTTAACGATTCTCAAAACTTTCGTGCCTTGTTTCTCAAGGAGTTTACGAAAACATCTATTTCCAACACGTGGACCTCCGAATGATATTACAGTTACCATCGGCGCACGTTTAAACTTGGTTTTGATATCGTAAGCTGCTAATATCGCAATCGCAGCTCCGAGACTATGGCCAGTTATCGTTATACTTAACGGTTCGTCGCCGTAAGATTGGAGAAGTCTCGAGATCTCTTCTCTTACCATGTCTCTTAAACTGTGGGTCCCGGAAGTGTATAAACTCAAAAACCCACTCTCGACCATAGGCCCAAGGTTAGACCCGTTTAGATTGGGTCCAGTAGGCCCATCAGGGAGATGAGTCAGTGTGGCGCGAAGGTTCTCTAACCATTCGAGACACGTGGCGGTTCCACGGAAGGAGATCACGACGTCTCTACGTCCAAGCCGTGAGATCTCTTCCTTGTTCTGACAAACTGCCACGTAACCAATCCAGCTGGATTGTGTAGCCATCCAACTTGGCGCTTTCTCAATCCAACGTGGCAAATTAATACCTGACGTGGCACGGAGATTCTTCGTTAATCGATAACCGGAATTCGGTACACCGGACCGGTCTAAAAGCGTACTTCTCGGAAACCGGCAAGTCGCGTACGTTGGTGAAGAAGGATCGAAATCGAATGATTGATAAGCCGATTCGACGAATTGACCGTACCGGAGAATCTCTCTCCTGAGATTTTCGTCTAATGGGTCTAAAAGACCTTCCCAATTTTGAAGCCCTTGGTACTCCTTCCATTTCCGGCCAAGCTTAACCGGATTATCTGAGAATGTGTCGGCAATTTGATCTTGGTTTAGCACCAAACTCTCCCAAGTTTCCGGTTTGGGTAAAACCGGTGATCGAGAAGTAGAAATTGTAGGAGAAGGAAGAGTGAGTAGACATCGACAGTTAAAATTACGATTTACATAAGAAACGACGTCGTAATTTGGTGATACTGCACTGTGTGGACGTATATGAGAAAGAGAGAATCTCATTTTATAATTTTATTGATCTCAGTTAATCAAAGTTTCATAAAAATGGAGTTTCTTAATTTAAGAAGATGAACAAAAAAAAAAAGAAAAGATGTGAAGTGAAGAAGAAAGAAGTTAATGGAAGAGAGAGTGAGAGGAAATGGTTGTATAAATAATGAGAGAAATTGGGATTCAATAGTGGAGTAAGAGATATTTGAAAACGACTATGAAATTTATATATAAGTATATATAACTAAATTCTAATGCCACATATACATTGAAATTCGATTGCTGGTTATAATTTTAAGTTTTCGTGTAAAAGCAATAAATAGACAATCTGAACAAAAAAAAAAAGAGAAAGAAAATTAATGGAGTCATTAAATATAAAGCTAACTTTGATATATAATTTAATGAAAGAATGGGAACAATCTATTGATATAAAGTTACATTATTACATGTACTTATCATCACATAAGCTCTGTTTTTTTCTTTTACTTATCGATAATGTACTTAAAAGAGAATGTGAAATTGATATTTGAGAATTTAAATGGTTTTTACGTTATTACTTTTTTAAAAGTGACTCATCGGACCATGTAACCAAAATGTGTAAAGGTTTGATAATGAGAGTAATGGACGGTTGAGATGAGAAGATAAAAGGAGTGTGGATCCGATTTAAATATCTGACCGTCGCTTCCTACCAAGATATTGACCAAATTGACACGTGTAAGTATTTCCAACAACACGTGAGGAACATGTTAATCACTTCAAGTAATCACGAAATCTTCACATAATATTGTTTTGGGGTTTTAAGAAAGGCTTTTAATTATTATTATTTTTATTATTTTTTTGTAACATGGCTTTTAATTATTGGTTCGAGTATTTTTGATCCAACACATGCAATACATTGTATTGGAGATTACTCGACTCAATTAATTTACAAGATAAAATTTTATGAACTTTAGACATGGTGTATAACCATTAATTAACCTCCTATATAGTCAACTGCTAGAGTATGATGAAATTACAACAAATAGAATGTCAACGAACAATATATTCGGATTTCAATTAACAGAGCTAGAGAAACCATATTGTAACAATTTGCAAAAAAACAAAACAAAGGAAATATAAATTCATTTGCAATATCGTGGATTATAGAACAAGTCCAGTTTATTAGCATTGGAGTGATGCGTATGCATTGTTCGGACAAAACGAGGAATAAAAGAAATGCAACATGAGTTACTTACTATTTAAATTTCACATCACATGTTTTATGTATATTAAGTTTCGTGCTTTTATATAACCTATAGTCTCTTTTAGATTTATAAAACCTACTACTCTTAGCTGTTTTACAATATATATCAAATCTTTTCTCCATATTGTATTGATAACCTTCGTGATTTCAGAAAGAATGTTGTAACTCTATATACTTTCTAAGCATTTCACATTCTTACATCGTTTCAAATGCATTTCATATGTTACCCACGTGAGATCTCACTTGTAATAAAAACACTTTAAAACTTCTCAATATTCTCATAGATTATATGTTATTTGCAGTAAAAAGAGTACTATAAAAGTTATAAACTAAAAGAGTTTCGGTTCACACGTTACTAAGGATGAAGAAGATACACATGGAATGCATGTAAAATGTCTTGGTTAAGGATACGATCAAAATGGTTATGTAATTAGAGTGATTTGATGTTCCAACAAATTGGGTACTAATTTCCTGTTTTGTAATAAACAAAAATTGCATGCAAACACTCTAGGTCTATTGGTTATAACTTGTACTTACAATTACCCGATTTAAATTGTTATTGTTTTGGATATATCAAATTAAAACTACCGTGACCATTCATATATTTGTGGACACAACACTAGATCGATCATTAATTAGTTTTTCTTGTATTTTTTTATTTTATTTTTGGTCTACAGCATTTAAATTGGCCATTTTCTTCTTTCCGGACCATTTATTCACGTTGCTATATAAAAATTAAAATCTCTTTAATTTTTTGTACCAAAAGAAAATTATAATTTGTACCATAAATATTTCAACATGTGCATTATAAGTTTATAATTTATAACCCAAAGTAATGAATATATATACATATATATATATATATATATTCATAAAAATGTTAAATCAATCAATTAATGAATATAGAGAATTATTCACGTCTACTCAATTATAGAATAAAAAAAGTTCTAAGAAATTACGGGTTTATATGTTCGAACTGCGTATAGTATTTGCTCTTAAAACTTTCTAAAAGGAAGTAAAATTCCATATGCTATTTTACAAGATTTTTTTTCTTTTTTGTCAACTAGCCTAATAACTTTTAAATCTCATTCCTACTACTATAGATAGAAAATTTAATCTCTAATGTTTTGAAAATTTACAAAGTAACTACATCATGGAATCACTTGTCATCGATGCTATTTTACAAGTTAGAAGGATTTATTTTCATTAATTTGATAAATAACATATAAAATCGACAAAAAGCTAAAAGTGTCCGGCGCGGTTCGAAATAAGTCATAGCCAAGCCGCACCATCAGAAGCAAGGTAACAATTGTTCATTACTATTAAGTTCATATATATATATATATATGTAATATCGGTCTATACATAAATACTACAATTTTAACGAAAAGTTTAGATATATTTGAATTAATGATATTTTGATTTAAACTTTATATTAAATAATATTTTTTGTCAATAATTGGATCGATTGGACAAAGTATGATCTATAATTTAATTTTTTTTTTTTCCAAAAACTGAAATAATATTAATGTTGCAATATGATTTTTTGAAATTGAATTCGAATAGTAAAGATGAACTCGGTTAACATGTTAAATTGAACAGTAATATATAAGCACGTATTGTATATATTCGATGTATAAATATTTTAAAACTGGAAATTTCAATCTGATTCGTAACATTACATCCACAAAATTACTTCAAACCGAAAAGGTAGGTTTTTATGATAATATCTAGTAGTGAATAAAATATCAAACAATCATCACAACATAAATTGAAAAATTGTGTAATTAATTTAGGGAATAGTGGCATTAAGCTTACATTAAAAATGGAATTGTTTGGGATATTTACTTAATTTGGTAATAAAGAAGTTTCTTTACCTATGCCCCAATTGGCTCCAATAGTTTTCTTCTACTCCCTTGAATATTAACTTTTGATTTTTTTAATCGTAAATAATTCTTTTGGCTTCTACTTTACAGAGTAATAGTAACAGTCTATTTTAATAGTTAAATAATATCGAAAATGTTCTAAATTTATAGAAATTTCCTTATAAAATATTTACCCTTAAAATAATATTAGTTACACTTTTTTTCATAACTTTTCACTCAATAATACTTTTTAACGAATTCAAAATGCATTTACATTTAAAAAGAAGAACATCCAGAGATTTCCACAACGTTCAAGATTATCTTGACAATATTTAAACTAATTATATAAATAAAGAATTTTGGAAAAACGTTTTTTGCCAAATTATTATGTTAATCTTTGTAGTCTTTTTTCTCTCAAAATTACGTAGTTGTAAATACGTGATAGAATTTAGAATTTTTATTAGTGATTGATAATGGTGAAATGTTTTCTTAGATTTAATAGAGTTTGCCCAAGCAAACACAAGCAACAAAGGTGACTTGTTGAAAATCGAATGGGTCCACTTTCCTCATTATTTTCTTTCATGTTGACTATTTTCTTTTTCTATATTCTTTCACTAGCCATTCAAATAATTTACATTTTTTTTTTTTTTTTCTTAACTCCCAAATGATTACTTGATTCCACTTTTTCTTTTTGTCAGACCAATTAACTTGCAAATTATTTTCGTTATATGTGAATATGTAATAAATGCTGATGATTTATGGTGATATATTGAAATCCATTCACACTCGTTGTCTCGCTGAATAAAAGCAACAACAAAAATTATTGCAAGAAAATAGGACAGTAATTATCAATCTATTGAAGAAAATATTGGAAAAGGCATCTTTTTTAGTTTTTTGATTTATATGATCCTATTAATAATATTGATAATTTTTTTTTGTTTGGAAACAGTATTTTTTTTTTGACAAAATTTTTTAATAATATTGATATAGTTTGACCTTTTCTCATTACAAATAGAAGATTAAAAAGGGTTTAAAAATAAATTTTGAGTTATGAATAAAATTTTGTTGATCAGATTGTTGACAATATTAAAAAAAAATTGAAACTATAACTTACAATTTGAATATTTTCATATAATTGAAACATGCACATCTCATTGTTTTTAGTTGGTTTAGTTCCACTCTAGATAATTCTGGACTTTTTTTTACTACCGCGGATGGAGTCAGTGTCAAGATATTTCAGTTCAAATCCGTTGATAATTCTTGTTTTCGACGTTGAAATATTTCTTATCTTTTCTGTCTGCTTTATCTCATATTCCCTAAAGATCGTACAACACTTAGAATCCTTCAAATGTTTATATCACTTCATCGTTTATGAATTTTAGTTCTGATGGACTAATTAATCTTTACTTCCTTAATTTTATTCAATGAATTATATACCTTCTTATCAAAAAAAAAAAAAAAAAAACAAAAANTCTTATCAAAAAAAAAAAAAAAATAACTACAATGAATAATGAAAATAATTAGTACCATTTCAAATTTTAAATATAAAAATAATATTGATAATTAATATACTTTCTACGGATCTGTTTATGAGTCCCACAATTTGTACTTATTATTTGTTTTATTGAATAAATAATATGAAAAAGTAGAAATAAGAGTTATTGGACACATCAGTGTACAGAGCTGGTCCAAATCCAGCCGTCTTTTACATCGGACCAAAGTCCATCAATTATCATTCAATATGTTACTTTTAATTTCTTCATTAGAACTATTTTTTGGTATATATAATTAATGTAGAGCCACCGTCCAATATTTGTCAATCTTATGAACTCATTATTCAATAATCAAACATCATATAAATAATTTTGAGACTAATGGTTTCACGTTGTGTTGAATTTGATGATTGACGACCTTTTTGTTGCGACAAAAATCACCAGTTAGAAGAATCAGCAAGAAACCTTTGTAATTAAAAAAATAAATCTTTCTTGGGCCCATTTGGATCTCCACTGAAGTTGAACAAGCTTTTGGACCCAATCGTCCAATAAAGCCCATTTAAAAGCCCATCTATGAGCTTCGTAATTGTTATAGCGGTGGTGGATCCGTTGGCTATTAGACTGACGAATATTACGAACCATGAATCCATGATTGATCACTTAAATTTATGCATCACTTAGATTTAGGAAATTAAATTGGGTAACAATTCAATAACTTCAAAGTTAAGTATATGACACAGATAAATTTAATTAGGTAAATGATAATAATATTATCATTTTACCTCTTATTTTTTATCCAAATTCTCCTTAGTACTTTTATATATTCAGTAGTCAAAAGACTTTTTGGTAATATCATTATAATTTACCTAATTAAAATTTATATTTGTTATTTAGTTAATTTTGATATTATTGATTATTATTCAATTAAATCACCCTAAATTTAATTATTGAAACAAAAACTATGCATCACTTAAATTTAATTATTGAAAATTATGTTTTAAACATTACTTATACAAAAAAAAAACTTTAAATTTTTATGATTTAAAACTTGCATGGCCCCATATACATTGATGTCTAAAGCAAAAATAATATTTTTTATAAAACTCGAATCTCTCACCTTAAAATCAAAAACACATCATCCTATATTATGATACAATCAAAAAATCAGTCACGATGCCCCTAAAATTACTTTTTTCTTTTGCGTCTAAAGCTATAGCTTTATGAGCTAAATCTCAGGATCGGAACTGGCATAAGTAATAGTTTATTTAAATTTTTGTAGAAAGGTTATTGAGAATCTATTTGAAAAAGTTTGAATCCATTCAGTTCTTTTATTATAACTAATATTTGTAAATAACATAAATAATTTAAAATTGTCACATATTTTAAGATAATATATAAAACAAACTGGATAAGGATTTATCTTTAGGAACTTTAGAAATAAAGAAAGATTCGAAGGATTTGATTGCCAATTTCTAACATTTTATTGATGATACTCTGCATATGTTAAAATAATTAAATAGGCCTGGACAGTGGTATTCTCAAAACTATCGTACCGTACGTTGTTTCTTGTTTTGGAAATATTATGAAAACAAAGTAAAATAAGGAATCGAGAAAATACGGTGCATGTGTCAAAAACATTAAATACTCATTTTTGCATGTAAAAGTTTCTGTCTTACAAAACGACATAAACTGCATTTATATAACTTTTTATATACCAAAAATAAACAAAATTCAAGCTGTCTCTTACGTCTCCACTCTCCACTCGAACCGTTTATGTTGTTCTTTGTCTATTGCATTAACAATATAATATATGTAAGGTAGAAAATAATAACTATTTTATAAGGTGTTTTAGGAAAATAGTTATATTTTATAGTGTTTTACGAATTTTATAGAATGTTTTAAATGTATCTGATATATTATAATTTTTAAAATTAATCTGTAGTATCTTATATGATATCTATTAGTCAAATTAAATTAAATAATTTAGTGATAAAATTTTTAAATTTGAAATATACGTGTTAATAGTTATATAAAGTAGTTCAACAGAAGTTATATATATAAAAATTATGTATAGAAACAAATAGTAATAAATAAAAGCGAAAACCTAGTTGCGAAATCTTAATATATATCCGGTTTTGTGTGTATTAAATAATATTAGTATCATGCAAGTATGGAACCAAATTGTTTATGGTCAAATTATTTAAAATATTTAGTTTGACTTTATATGATAACAAATCTATTGGTTGATTAATGACGTATAATGTTGCCAAGAAACATGTAATTAATATAATATGTTTTTGTATAATATAATAGATAATAAAAACATAGGCAGATTTGGTTCAACTTGTGAACTTTGCGCCGTTGAAACAGCAAAGATAGATTCATGCACGCCTGTTGATTTCAATACACTTGTTCATTAATTCCAATCTTCAACATTGATTGTCAATATCATCAACTTAGTATTTATATTTATATAACATTGTATATATGCATGTAGCTACGTACTTAGACATTGCTCTTGCTCAAATGCAATATACATTCAAATCCGAGCTGGAGACTTTCTATCTTCTTAGCTTCAACAAACTTCATCATTCTTTCGATTTGTTTTTTTGCTTTTCATTTTCCACCATTTATTTGATTCTTTTGTAACACAAATGTGATTTTTATGTATTCAAAATGAAACTGATCAGTAGTTGTTTTGTTTTAGATTTGAGTGTAAATTTAAAATGCATGCAAGGATCGATGTCAAGGGTTTTAATTCTGATCTTTTCGTAATTTGGAAATGCAGATTATGATTTTTTTTTTTTTTTTAATATATAAAGTTCATGGATCCTCTTGTATTTATTTTCACTCTTCGCCGAAAGCAGATTTGCGTTTGTTTAATTTGTTTCTTACTGCATGCTCTGTATCAATAAATTTTTGTGTAGTTTATTTGCAAGACCAAGTGATCAGAGCTATTGTTATGTGTGAGGTAAGCCAAATTGAGAAAAATGCTTTAATGATCATTATATCAGTGATCTTCCAAATTCTAAGTACTTTTTTTGTTAATTAAATTCTAAGTATTTTGAATGGTCTAAATCTGTGTATATATAATTCATATTATTCACATCTATTATCTTTTTGATAATAAATATTTAGGCTTAAAAGTGAAACTTTGAATTTGCTGAAAATTTGATATTTCAATTTGCTAAAAATTTGAAGTTTTCTTTTTGCTAAGTTCTTATTCCTGTATTTTGGAGTTCAATTAATGAAAGTTAATACTAATTCTCTTTCAAGAAAAAACACATATAGCCATTCGGTATAATCTATGATAAAACTTTTTTGATAAAGTAATGTATAACTTTTTAAGAGAAAAATTTATACACTTATGTTTTTTAATCTTCAGAGAGATTATAGACAGTAGCATTAACTATGAAGAATGTATATTATTAATTGTTTTAAAGAATGTTTGTCTATTTGTCAAAGCCACTTTTTATAGCAAATATATAGGCCGTTCAAATATTAGCGTTTAGCAGGGATAATTGTAATTGAATTACTTAAATGAGTATTATCAGTCGGAATGTATTTGTATAATATCACTTACAAAAACTTTTTGTAAGATTAAAAGTAATATTCAGTAGAACCTCTATAAATTAATAATATTGGGACTACACTAAATTTATAATTTTTATTAATTTATAGAGATTATTAATTTATCGATATATTAATTGAACTATAAAATTAGATTATTTTATAGAAGTTATCAATGAATATTAATTTATAGAGTATTAATTTAGAGAGGTTATATTGTACAAGTAATTATATTGTGTATACATGAGTTTTTAAAAAGAGTATTTTTCGTTAAAATGTTTCAAAAGGTGTTGTTATATACAATTATCATACTTAAGTTAGTAAAATGTATTATATATCATATGTTTTATCAATAATGAGATGAACAAGACTCGAATGATAGTTAAATACAATTCTTATATTTAAGTTAGTAAAATTTATTTTATATTTCATGTTAAACAATAGTTTTTGGTTTTAATGTTAATTTTTTTTTGGTTTTATGTTTTTTTTATCGATTGGTTTTCTGTTAAGTAAATTGAATTAGCTAGTGATGTATTTTTTTTATCTTTTTTTTTTTTTACCGTCGTTAGTGATGTCTCTTCTTAGTCGAGAAACGAAATAAAAAGGTAATTTCCATTTTTATCTTTGGACAGGAGCTTAAAGAATTTTATTCTACGTGTTGGCAAAAAAAGAATTTTGTTCTACGTTGTACTCTATTTTTTTTTTCCTTGATTTATTTTCAACAATATTGTAAACAAATTATTGTTTGACCTTATATATACATGACGCGTTGGCTACGAATACATTGACAATTAATAAGTATTTATGAGTCTAAGAAAATGTAAATGATTAATACATCAGCAAATTGAGTTGTAAAAAATTAAGTCGTAAAAAAAAAAAAAAAACTGATAAAAATTACGGTAAATAAAAAATAACAACGGTAAAAAAGAAGGTAACTCGATAATCCCGGAAATCAGAAAAAAAAAAGAAAAAAAAAAACGAGAGACGGCTAAAAAACAAAAGAAACTCGTTGGCGACGGGAAAAAAAAAAAAAAAAAAAA
>OVAX01000497.1:51346-78396 GCA_900406405.1 Lepidium africanum
AAAAAAAAAAAAAAAAAAAAACCTCGTTGGCGACCACAAATCGGAGCCGGAACGGAGAGGCTTAAGGCCGTAGTTAAAGAGCTAAACGGTAAATTACGCGCGCCGTTGGTTAATTTTGTGGAATATGATCGTTTTCTGAGTCTTGTAAGTATCGATTCCATGCTTTGATTAGACTTGGAGAAATTTGATAGACTTTGGATGATAATTTTGGTTTAATCGACATTTACTGTCTATGATTGAAATCGTTAGCATTCGTAGGTGTTGAACGAACATATAATTTGTGAAATTGGGTTTTCTTTTTTTTTTTTGGTCTCAATTTTGATGTAAAATGCGAGTCCATGAGAAATTTCTTTATGAAAATTCTGATTTGTCAAAGTGGATTGTAGTTTATTTATGTATTATCCCAAATTACTGAAATCATATATTAATGGAAATGTTTAGCTGATTGGATTATGATTTCCTATAAATCCCTTTTTTGGTGTTGGTGTTGGTGTTTACATGAATCAATCACAGTTAAGGTCTTTGCTCAAATTTGTGAAATAATTGTGCTACATGAATCCAAAAGTTAACTTTTTCTGTGTCCCTGATTCAGCAAACAATTTCTGATTTACAAGAAACAGAAATACTAGTCATAGATAGATGTTTTTTTCACTCTTTCAGTTAAGTAAAACTGGGTCAATGTTGAAAACATGAAACTCTAAGATCAATGATCCAACTGGACAAACTAATAGAGTATTTGTGTAAAAAGATAGCTTCATTTTTGTATATTCTGAACATTAAGACCAATTACAGAGGAGAAGAAATTGTTTCTTATGGCATTTCATTATACTTTTTATGTGATATAAACAATGTATTAACTATTTTACATGCAGAAAATTTACTTGGTTGCTGTTTAATGATACTTTGGTGATGGTGCATAGAGTAGATACATCAGGGATGCACACTTAAGGAATACAAAATCCATAAAATCTTTTAAAAGACCAGCCATGAAAATTGCCTTGTTGAATTCTGTGGTTTTTGGAGGGCATTGCTTTGCATCATCTTCAGGAATTTCTCTTTTTGATTGTATCAATGAATCTTTGCTGTAAAAAATCGTTGCTCGAGATGTAGTTAAGAAAATCATTGAAACTAAACTCTCCATAGGCAGGTGCATTGTTTTCACTTACGAGCTTTGGTGCTGGACTTATTTTCTTGTGCAGGGGTAGACTGTGAAGACTTGCAAAAGATAGCCTCTTGACATCTTTGTTCACTGTTACACGATGAATCACGCTCTTGTATATGCCATTGCTCATAACTTCTACTTGATCTCCCAACTGAACTATCAATGCTCCTTCAATGTACGGCACTCCAACCCAGTTTTTGTTGCAATCCATTATCTGGAGTCCTTGGCTACTTTGAAGTAAGATGGTCAGTGAGCTGAAGTCTGAGTGTGGTGGCATTCCCAGGGCAATGTCAGGTTCAGGACATGCTGGATAACAGTTCACTGCCATGACTTGTGAGCCTTCTTCAATCTCTTCTTGTAAGTAATTTTTCTCTAGGCCCAGGCTCTCTGAGATAGCTTCTATCAACTGCTTATGTAGCACATGTGTTGCCTCTGCATACTTGCCCACTTTATCCCTGAAAGGAAGAAGATATCAGAAAAACATAACTTACTTGTAGCATGAAGGATTTTATACTGAGGTAGTGAAATTGGCCTATAGATAGGTTTAACTTACTTGTAGCATGAAGGATTTGATGGCCACATATTGATCCACTTGGAGAGTGGATGAGAGTAATGCTTAATGAAATCTCTCCAGTAGTGAACTCTGTCTGTTGAATGGTTGAGGCTTGTGCCATACCTTACTGGCTCATGAACATCTGCAGACACCAGAAGCATCTTCTCCTCCACAGGTAAGTCAAAGAACTTTGTTGCTGCATCTATGGCATCTTTAACTACTGATGTTGGTATTCCATGGTTTATAACCTGTAGGGAAGTAAAAGTTAGGGCTTCATCTCTTAGTTTTGTAAAGAATATGAGGGCTTTAAGTAGAGAGAATATGCATGCATGCACTTTGTGTTCTCATTTAAGGCTGAGATTGAGGATTTTGTCTTTACTTTTTCTCTGTTTTTTTTTTTTTTTATATATTTTGCCCTGATCAGTGACTTTGTTACACATGACATAAATGCAAGAAGACAATAGCCGTCTTTCTAAGTCATATACGAAGTGTGATTGGTGGATGCAATAAGCTGATAAGTTCACTCTAGGGCTTCTCCTGGTGACTAAGCATAGAAAAACTTAGACTGAATTTTGATGAAAGTTAGACATGATTTGCATGATAACTTGTAAACACCAAATTATATACCTGAAAGAAACCAAATTCCTTGCAGGCCATCTTTATGTCATGAATTGCGCAGGATCTAAGCAAAGGTTGGTGTAGAAGAGAGAGATCAATAACAGGAAGTGTTATCTCTTTGATGTCTATGCTTGAGCCAAGAGCTGGCCTCTGTGATGGTGGAAGAACATAACGATCAGGAACTTGAGGCACACCTGAATTGGTAAGTGTCATTGCACTTGTAAAAGTATCATCAAGCAAAGTCTTTTTTGTTTCCTCCATTTTTGATATATGGGTTTGCTAAGCTCTGTTTTATGAATACTACTGAAGAGAATGCAACATGAAATAGTGTATAATTGTTACGGTTATAAATCTTCTAGAAAGATAATTTTTATTAATATCCAATTTGTAAGTCTTATAACATGTTATTTTATGTTTGCTTACGGTTTTGGAAACCAACTGCAGATTGTGATCATCTTTACATTAAATGCTATCAAATTCTGGATGGGAATTTAAAAAGTGAAATGACACGTCTTCATGGAGACACTCATCTGATAGGATGGAGCTAAACTGTTGAGTCTAAGACATACGATAACCGGTTTTTGAAACCGGTTAACAAGGGCAAAATCGTCTTTTCGAATTGGATTAGACTACAACGTACAAAACGAGTTCTCTGGATTTACTTACCGCCATTGATAAAAGTCTGTAAGATATTTTAATTTAGTTTAAACATTTGAAGGAAAAAGCCAAGTGGAGAAACTTGGGTTGACGTCATTTATGAGGATGAATATAGGTCGAGATTCATGGACCAACACTAAATATGTATATTTTATTATTATGATTGTTATTATTATAATATATATAAAAATGTTATCAAAGAGTTGGAAAATACATGCATGCAAAAATGAATCTGTACAAGTAGAAGATCTATGAGTTGGTTTTTCCTCAGGTCGAAGTTCAGTTCCTGTAGCGTTGGAAAAGAGGTAAACTATTGATATCAGCATTCTTTGTTTAAACTATCTTTAGGTTTAAGGATTTATAAACCTCTGGTTTAGGGATTTATAAATCCCTGTAAAATTTGAAAATTAGTGAAAAATTCTGTGATTTTGGAATCATATAAGATGAATTTTGCAAATCCAGCTCAATTAACAAATTTGAAGTAGGAATTTCAAGTTTTTATATTTTAAAGTAAAATATATTATCAAATCCACGAAAAGCTATTAGAAAAGCAAATATATACTAAATTCTCTAGTGTTGAATAATAAGTCAATTTTAACTAGATTTATAAATGATAAAATTGGTATAGATGGTTTTATATAAAATTTATAAATTGTATAATCAATAACACATAATTTGATTAGAATATTAAAATCAAGACATAATTTTGTAAAGGCTTGTCGAGTTGTTTTCAGTCTAGTCTGGTGGTTACGATGATCTAGTTAATGACTGGTGGTTATGATGATGACTTGAGATAGTGACAAATAAATTTTTTTCGTAAAGGTTTTTAAAATCTGTTAAAATCATAAAGGGATCACTAAACCCCAATAGGCCATTAACTTCTAAGTCGGTTGGAGAAGCCCAGTTTTTGTCATTATGGGCCGTAGAAAAATGGGCTCCATGTCTGACAGTGACGGGCTTAGAAGTTGGCACTTGGCAATCTGATTTCTACATGTTTCCATGATTGGACTTTTTTTTGGTCGAGTTCCATAATTGGATTATTGTGTGTGTACCAAAAAGCTGTGAGTACATGAGATAAATCTCTGTGAATTAATAATTGATTAAATAAATAAAGTTATTAATTGGATTGATGTATAATTTGATAAGATAATAAGTTTCTTAGATTCTTATGTAAATAAATGTTATTAATAGAATCATAAATTAAAAATTGATAGTATATACTTCGATATATTGAATTAGTCCTATATATAATTTTATGAAAGTAGATTTTATTATACATAATTTCGATTTGCAACGACTTATTCAGGGTCAATGCAATTTTTTTTTTTTTTGCTTTTTGTTTTTCCATTAACGTGCATAGCTTAGCTAATAGACTACGAATCTTCCATGGAAATACATTTGACCAAAAAATTAATAATATGTACATTTTCTTGATGGAAAAAGTAAAGTATGTATTACTTTTTTTTGTTCAGATAGTAAAATAATTATTAGCAGACGCGTTTTGATAGAACAAGATCTTATATTTAGTATTTCCATAACCACGACCTTAAATTCGATTAGATATTATATCTGAACAAAAAAATAAAAAAGAAGTCCATCATGGCAGCAAAACTGTATGGTTTTTTAATCTATTAAACTAACACTTGTGAATGTTTGACAAAAAAAAAAAAACTAACACTTGAGAATATATAATATAGAAATATCAATAGAGATACAAAAGTTTCTTCAAAATTAGGTGGTAAACAATCTTCTTTCTTCTAACCTCCTGTAGCAATCTTATGACAATTTTAGCCCTACAACTCTATTTTTTAATCATCTCTTTCTCTTTCTCATGATTTCTTTCTTCTTCTCATCCTCTGTTTATTTGACTCTATGACACAAAACTTAATCACTCTTTCTCCATGTGTAACTTTGACCGCTTCTCTATTTTAAAATCGTTAATCGGCGGTCCATTCGCAGTCAAGGTTCAAACTTCAACACTTGGTTTACCTAATCTGATATAATCGAAGACGGTTTTGTCACATGTTTGCTTTCAGATTTGATATAATCGAAGGTGATTTTTTATAGATATTTATGCGTTAGGTCCGATTTGATGTTCTTTCTCCTTTGTATTTGTGGTTGTTGCCAATTTTGGCTTTCACATACCCATATGTTGTCTTTTTACTTGTTATAAATTAAATGTTTAACCTTCAATAGTGCACAACATGTAGTGATTGTGTACTTGCTTTGCATACACAAACTTTATTGTACTCGTTAACATCATTCTTACACATTTAACATATTGTTTAAACCTTTACATACTCTATTGTGATCAGTGTCAACCATCCAACATTCATGATTTACTTTTACCATACAACAATTAGTTATGTTTTATCTAACAAATCTTTTTCCTTAATGCAGATGTCAAACGTACCTCTTCCTAAGCGGATCGACATTAACATAACAATGTCAATAAACCCTTACAAGGCTTAGTAACGTACTACCTGATTGAATATGTTATGTGTAACATGTATGTTAAATGTGCAACATATAAGTTAAACACGCAACATGTATGTTAAACATGTACTTTATGTTATGCCACCTCTAAATTATATACCTTTACCATCCAACAGTTGGTTGTGTTTCATCTACCAAACTTTTGTCCTCAATGCAGATGTCATAGTTCTTCCTAAGAGGATATACATTGATATAACAATGTCAAAACACCCTTACACGGCTTAATAATGTACTACCTAATTGAATATGTTATGCCACCTCAAAACTCTACGAAGATCTATTACAAATCCTTCCAACTCTTATCTCTCCTCCTTTTGTAAAAATTTTGCTGCTCTGATACCTTTTAATGTTCCTGACAAAAATTCTAACCAAATCTTAATATTATTTATTTATTTTAATCATGGTCATAATAAGCATAGAGGCTTTTGTGTCTTTTACTTCTTCAGTGATGTGAGAGATTTAATATTTTAAAAACTTCTGTCTAACACCTAATTTTACTAAAACTTATGTATTACTAGCAAAACCATCCTATATAATAATTGAAGAAATATATTATCTCAAATGGTTAGATATTTATTTTTGAAGTTTTCTCCAAATTCAAAAAGTCACACAATTTTGCATAACAAAATTTAAGATTTGGAGTAATTAGGTTTTAGCCCAAAAGAAAAAAAGGAGTAATTATGTTAGAGTTCTGATAAATATGTATAGTTAGATAAATTTTTTTTAACAACAGGAATCGTCCAATCCATAGTAAATCCTTAATAATTTTTTTTTTAAATTAACCATTGATAAGAAATACAACTAATACAACATTAAAGAGCTTGACCAAAATCAGTTCCTAAAAATAACTGTCTATAACCTAAAATCAAAGTTTTAAATTTTTATCATGTGATAATTTTGTTATTTAATCCCCTTAGAAGCTAATGGATTACACACGATAATGATTATAATAGCTCAACAGGGTACGCTCTAGACCTCCACTAGAAGTGTCCTCCAAAATTTGTTTTGGTCAAAAAATTGATAGCTAAACAATAGATAGTGATTATATTATTTGAGTTTTATTCTATCATTGACCATTTCACTTTTCATGAGTTTCTTTCACTGTTTTGGTTTCGTATGAATTCATCTTTTCGAAAAACCAAAAGGTCGAATATTGTAAAGATATGTTTCACCTAACACCAAACCCATCTTTGGTTCAATTTATAAATATTACTATAAATTGGTCTTAGAACGTGTTAGGCATCTTCCTATTATTATCATATTACCTAATCCCAATTTTATTAGATTTTTTAAATTTATTTCTAAAAACGTTAAGATGTCATTTCGAATCTTTGTTCATCTTTTGTTCTGTATAAATTCTGATCCAATGGCTTCTGAAAACTTTGGAAAAATTAACTTAGTCAAAGGTCAATACCTTGCTAAGTCCATTTAATAAAATTCATTGATTCAATAATGAGATTAGTACATAAAGCTTTTCATATCTTTGTGTGATTCAACATATACATTTTTTAAAGGAGTTGTATTGATAAAAGTCTTGTTCAAATGTACAACAAACTTGATATAGACATGAGCCTCATTAAACTGTTTTTTTGGGTAAGAACATATCTTAAATATATATCAATTAGACATATAAAGAAATTCTAAACTTTAAAAAAAAAAAACTATGAAATCAACTATGTTAAAACAATTTGTATTGATTATTAAATACATGTATAATTGTTGTGATGCAGTCGTGTAAAAGAATTAGTTTCATTTAATAAAATTCTCCAAAGATCATAGCTTCAAATATTCTGGTTTTAAGGCATCAAGTGAATTCACTTTTAGTCGATATTTTACTTCAATTTTAAGGAATATTAAGCACCTGCAGTCTGTAGATTCTAGAACATGTGAATTTAAGTAATAAATACAATTAAAATGTTTGTCAACTCAAAAAATACAATAGTGATGATATACATTAATTGCATTATACTCATATTGGAATTAATAAACCCATGTTCTCAGCAGACTTAATTTAGTAAAAAATATATAAAAAAGAAGACAAATAGGAAGAAGCCACTCATTAGGTTTTTATTTAATTTAACTCGAAGAAATTTATAGAAACTATTCCATATGATTAATTATCCATTGAATTATTATTCTAGTTTGAATACATAATAACAAAGAGTTGGTACGCATCATGACAATTTCTTAAAAATTGAATTAAAATAAAGTAATAAAAAAGAGAGGATGAAGTTGTTGAATGAGTTGGCGAGGCGGCGACTTTTTCATACAAATTCATTTACTTAATTTCTTGAAGTCTCTCTCACATATCTTTGTTATATAACAAATATCAATCTTCATTTCTTCTCTATATAATCTCTATCTTCTCTTTACATTTATAACAAGTAGTCTTATCTTTCTTTCAAAGCAAACAAAAAATGGCAATGAATGGTTTGTCCATCGCTCTTCTTCTAGTCTTGGCCATTGTCCCAGCTACAATCGCTGAGACTTTCACGGTGGGTGGTGCCAGTCAATGGGACAGTGGTGTGGACTACACCGATTGGGTTAAGGGAAAGACTTTCAGAGTTGGCGACACTCTTGGTAACCATCTTGATCTCACTTACATTACTTTTAACTTTTATTCGTATATACGATCTGAGGGTAGTATTTTTGGTTAAGTGGTTGAATATATTTTCCATCATAATTTGATTTGAGGATGTCGTATAATCCATGATAAAATTCGAGTTTGGAGGGTTTGATTTATGATTAGATTTGTTGATATAATTATTGACAGAGATTAAGCTATACTTAATGTAATTATATTGAACTATCATTATCTCATTTACATTACTTATAACTTTTATTCATATATACAATTTAATTTGAGGGTAGATTTTTTCTTATCAAATGAATAAGTCGGAGTTTGATTCTAGAAAATTGTATAGTTTGTAATCAAATATGAATTTGGAAGTTTAAATTATGGATCCATACGTGTCAATTCGTACGGAAAAATTCGTAGATAGAATTAGTTTGGTTAGGAATTTGATTAGTTTATGAGATGATGAAATCTTGATAACTTGTTTCACAAGAAAACTGTTTACTTAGTCTCTGATTTGTTTTAATGGTGGTTTAAAACAGAGTTCAAGTACGGTTCTACACACTCCGTAGATGTGGTTGACAAAGCTGGATACGACGGCTGTGACAGCTCTAACGCTGAGAATCACTCCGGTGGAGACACCAAAATCGAACTAAAGAAAACCGGACCAATGTATTTCATTTGTCCCACACCAGGTCATTGTCAAGGTGGTATGAAGCTAGCCGTTACAGTTGTAGCTGCTTCTTCTGGTTCACCAACAACTCCAACACCAGCAACTCCTTCCACACCAGACTCACCACCAGCTTCAGGTGGACCTACAACTCCAGGGTCAACTCCTGCTTCTCCTCCTCCACCAGCAGGTGCTGCAACTAAGGGAATGATGAGTTATGTATTGGTTGGAGTTTCAATGGTTTTGGGTTATGGTTTGATGATGTAAGTTGGTTGTAGAGCCAGGGTGGAGTCAGTGCTTTTGTAATTTTAATCACATTTGGTTTTGGTTTATGTGTGGGCCACGTCAGAGTTCATTATGATTCTTAGGATTATATTATTTGGCATTTGATTATTGTTGTCATTATCATCATCATGATCACGATCACTTCTTTCTCTTATTGTAATAAAATCATTATTATAACATTTTCTCTTATCCTCTTACATTTTCGTCTTATTGGTTTTGGAGACTCTAGACCATTGATCATGTGTAAATTATTATAAGTTTTATCATGTTGCCAGTAATGAAACACGTAATAGCTGTATACCAACTACTAGGAGAAATTATCAATGTTTGTTCAAAAATTCTTTAAATGTATACGATATAACACATAGATATGAATCTTGGAACAGTTGGTATATATTCGATTAGCTGTAGCTTTAAAATTCGAGATATTTAAATTGAGTATAAATACGAAGAAGCTCTTTAGATACAATTTAAGGTATAGATCAAATTTTAGCACATCAGAAAAATGTGCAGAACATAAAGCATAAAGCATAAAGCATAAAGCATAAAGCAGAAGAGAATGCAAATAAAGATTTTAACTCAAATAACAAAGATGTGACTTTTCTCACATTCCCTTAAGCTTAGTCGTTCTCACGCCTTATTTTTAGAGATCTCTCTACTAGTTCAAACTAAAACATGGTAACGAATGGATTATCCAACATGGCTACGACCGCTCTTCTTCTAGTGTTAGCCATAGTCCCAACTGCAATCGCTGACACTTACACGGTGGGTGGCTCCAGTCAATGGGACAGTGTGTGGACTATACAGATTGGGTTAAAGGAAAGACTTTCAGAGTTGGTGACTTTTTAGGTAAGTTATTGAGATAACTTCTTTTACAACAACAATCTGACTTCTTCTTAGCCAAGTGGATAATGCTGATCTTAATAACGGTTTGAATCAGAGTTCAAGTACGGTTCTTCACACTCTCTGGATGTGGTTGACAAATTTGGATATGATGGTTGCGACGGCTCTTCGGCGTCTGAGAATCACTCTGATGGAGACACCAAAATCGAACTCAAGAGAACAGGAATAATGTATTTCCTCTGTCCCACGCCAGGTCACTGTGCAGGGCGCATGAAGCTAGCAATTACGGTTGTGGCCTCCCCGTCCTCTCCTCCCATCTCAGCCTCACCGCCACCATTACCTCCTCCCACCGCCACCGCCAGAATCACGTCCTCTCGCTCCTCCTCCCACCGCAAAGGAGTTGCCGCCGTTTGATAGAGTAAACGAACCCGGATGGGAGTTTCATCCTCCACCGCCAAATGGTGCGTCTAGCGGAGTAATGAGCTACGTCGTGGTCGGCATATCGTTGGTGTTAACTTCAAATGTATGGATTAATTAATGGGTTAAAGCCAGCGTGGAGGCAATGTTTTTGCTTTAGCCACGGCTCAAGCCAGGCCTTTGGTTTTCTTATGTGTATGTGGATGAAACTCATATTAAATCATGATTTGCTTGCAACAGCCATCTCTGTAAAATCCGCTCACTGCTTTTTTGAATTTGTGGACACAAACCAAAAACGATTACTATCATCCCACACACTGACACCAATTAACACACAGTAACTAAAAACCCTGAACATTTGTTAAGAAAACAAACCCAATTTTAGCTACACTCCCCTTGCAACCAAAACCCCCCAAACCAAATTGAGATTTATCCCAATCTCTCTCTCTTTTCTCGCTTTCTTGTTTTAATAATAACAACTCGGTGTTGGAGTTGTTTTTAAGAATCAACAAATTCACAAGTAAAGGCCAAATAAGGCAAAGCGTTGGAGAAAGAGAGAGAGAAGAGAGTAACCTTTGTGTTATTCAAGTGGTTAGAAACTCTTCTTCTTCTTTTACTATTTATTGATATCATACCATAAGAGGAGACGACTGGCTATTGAGTGAGAAGAGCGTAGGAAGGTAAGTCCTCAAGATGCAATATGTCTTCTAGCATCAGCTCTCTCTCCAGCTGTCTCCTTGTCGATTTCATCACCGTCTGTTTCAATCCATTTCGCATCATCATAATCATTTCATACAATATGACCGAACTCAAATATCTCTGTTTTTTGAGATTGTTTGCAACTAGAAACGATATGATTAGCGTGAGTAGCTACTTACGTTAAACTCCATGTATGAGGCGCGCATTGAAAGCCATTGATGATCCATTAGCTTGAATGCTATGCAATAAAGAAGGTCAAAGGCAGATTCGTTCTCTGACACACCAAAGATAAACATTTAGTTGAATTAGTGTCAAAATCCAATTAAAGCACTATGTGTTAGAAAAAAAAAGGCCACTCCATTCGATGAAAATAAAATAGTACTGTTGAATGGAAACGAAGCAGCAATGTGTGAGAGATTACCAGATTGAAACTTCAAAAAAGTTGCCCCAACAACTGTTCGTGGTTTCACTGTCAAATTTTTCAAGGATATAGAATTAGAGAACTCCCTTGGTTATCTCAAGACAGTACTGAGTACTCCTTATAAAAAATGAGAGACAATTATCAATATGAGACTGCTTCATAAAGCATGCGAGAGGATTCTATAGTAGTATGAGATTCCAAATCCTATAACCTAACATGTCAATAACAGCTATCACAATTATGAATCATGGTAGATAAGTAAATTCATGTGGCTGTATACCTGCTTCAAGGTCAAGCATTTGGATGAGCATGAATGTTAAGTTGACACCAGCAACAGCAAAGGGGTATTCCCACACAGACCGATCACCAACCTGCTTCCTCAGAAGGTCCTGGAAAGATTTCTGCAGCATATATACATATAGTGTTAAAAAGGAAATGACAAAAGTAGACCACCAAGATCTAAGATGTCAAGTCATTAAAACTGTAAAACATGAAGTTACCAGGTAGAACTGTAAAACATATTTTGAGAGTTATAGAGGAAATATGTTCATGCTTTTTCTGAAACGTTTATATATATAGTAAATCAGTATACCTTAAAGTTCCTAGCAAAGTACAGCAAGTTTTCGAGAGAGATGAAACCACCACCCCTGTCAGATGATGCACCGTAAGTCAAAGAAGATGGATGGAAGAAATAACTGTCACATAAATTATATGAAAAGTCAGTGTTAAACCTAAAATCTGTTGACGGGTCTTTGCCCTGCCAACCCATCTCTTTCCACTGCTCAGATATTAGTCCATGAAGCTCTTCTTCAGGAAAAGCAAGTTTCCACAGATCCCTCAGAGCTTCCTAAAAGTGTATGAAGAAGCCAGAGATAAAATATCGATGCTGGTACATTATAATTTATGATGCTAACTTACAGTTAAAAGGTCACAGGATGCAAATATGTAGTATTCTACCATCTCCAATTGATGGCTGAAGACAAATGGTCTTATAAGACATTCTAAAAGCTTAAAATCCTCTAGGAAAGTGTACCTGATGCAGGGGTATTGTACTATCATAGGCCACATCAATACGGTTCTGCAAACTCTGCAAACATTCCTCCTGCATGTTCCAACAATAGTGTAGAAGTTATTAGATACCTGGTTATGCTTATAAGTACCAAGCTCAAATAGAGAAGACAAATGCGTTATTTTTCATGTAGTGAACAAGAAAATTAAGCTTTAAATTCGAACAGGGAAAAAATGAGTACCTGAGCTGGTGTTAGATCAAAGGTAGAATTTGCGTCACTATCTCTTCTCTGAGCACAAACACAAGAAAGACCCCGGCCTAACCAAGCTGCTGATCCAGGCACATCAGCTATAAGAAAACAAATAAACTGGTATCAAGATAGAACTTCAATAATTTCATCAGATAGTTACTAGTTGCTTATCCGAGATACTGAAGATGCAATTACAGTCATGGATTTAATTTGATGTCTCAATACTACTTAAAAGAATGCTACTCTACATCTGTAATCTACAACTACCTCTGCCATATATTAAGATTTGACAACAAGCTGGAACTTTAGTTTTAACTTAACTACATCACCCTAGAAACTGGATAAGGTTCAGCAACTAGGCAAACAAGCAGAAACATCCATAGAAGCAGAGAATACAGAAAACCAAGCAATGTAAAACGCATTTACAGATTAAGAATCATGCAGATGGAGTTCAGGAGTACATCAGAAATAAACAACAATCTGAGACACAAAATATCACAATAAAAATGCAACCGTAACTGTAGAGTGAGATGCAATTCTGAGATGAAGACGCGTTAATCTCAATGAATCACTTAGTTATGGAAATTACCAGATGAAGAATTGTAAACACTTCCTCGTTCGAGACCCTGAGAAATCCGTCTGACAGCTACGAACGAGCCTTCTCTATCATCCATCTCTCAATATCCTTATCGCTACTCCAATTCACCTCAGAATCTCCATCTCATGTATCATCCTGGGAACAATCAAATTGAATTTGAAAATCTAATACAGACGCAATGCAAATCACGATAAACTTCACGATTGCTATAACGAACTTCAATAAACGAAAAGAAAGTAAGAGAAGAATATAATCACCGTAGAGAATCGAGAAATTCAAACCAACAAAAACGATCAATCTCGAAACTAGTTCTAGAATCTTGAACGAAGAGTTTTTTCACAAAAACAAAAAAAAAATCAACAAACTACAATTGTTTCAAGATCTACTAACTGTGAAGCCGTGATTGAGAAAATCCGACGGCGAAATCGAGCGGAAAGAGGGAAAAAAATAAAAATGTTATTTCCGAAAATATTTTGTTGCCGTTTCTTTGTTAATTAAATAAAAAGGGATCTTTATAGTTAACATCATTAGCAGGCTTGAGGAAACAGACAGGTGGCAAATTAGGCTTATGGATCCCAGCGCGTGTACTTCAGTCGCCATCAACTTCGTCATCGTAAAGTCATACCGGAAAAAATATAAATAAAGTGTTTCGTTAGGTTATGCAGCGATTTATAGATAAAAGTTGGTACTTAAAAGTCAAATGTCAAAGACTTTTTTGAGTTTTAGGCCTAAATGGTGTATAAGGAATTTTGTGGAATTGTGAAATTTTTTAATTTCACAAAAAAAAATTCCACATTCACCATTTACATTTGTGGAATGATGTGTAATAATGTTGTGGAATAAATCTTGACTTGACATGTTTTCTTTTTTTTTTATTTGTATTTTGTATTTTTTAGTACATTTTACATGTATTGAATGATTTTTTTATTTGTATTTTGTATTGTTTTTACATATATTTAATGTTAAGAGATTGTCGTCCCTTCCCTTGTATTATTATTTATTTTGTATGACTTTAAGATAATATAGTAATTAAATAGTTTGCTTTAACTTTGTTAGTATTTTATTGGTTCATAAGCAAAAGTAATGATTTAAATTTATATGAAATATTAAGTTTTATTTTAAGAAATATTTTTTATTTTGGATATTTTAAAATTTTTATTATTAAATAGTTATTTAGTGGGATAAAACAAAAATCTTTATTTTAAATTCAATCGATCTACCTTTGCAATAGGTCGTAAATTCAAATCTCACATAACTCTAGTTGGATTATTAAGACTATGCATTGGGTTTTGTCAATCCAATTATTGACAAAAATTTAGCATAATTCAGCCAAATTCCACCGTTACTAATTGATAATTAAACAATAAATGTATAATCATTCTCATATTTCACTTATTTTGGTTCTGATTAGGTCGAGTTCCATTTTTTTTTTGTATATGAACATAGCATCAAAGGTTCAACCCACTATAGGAGGTAGATTAAATGGAGTTCTAGAGCAAACTTTGGCTACAAATTAAATTTTGCCGATCTAATTATAAAAAATTAATTCCGCCAGATTTCACATTCAGCAAAATTCAGCTGTTAACATTTAATTTTAAGTAATTTTGCAAGATTCTGCATAAAAAATAAAAAAAAATTCCGCCAAATTCCAAATTCCGCATTCAGTACAACTCTGTAGTTACCATTTACACTCTTAGTTCCCTTTTTAATCGATTTAAATCTGATATCATAAATTTAATTATATATATTATACTAACTATTATTTATTTTTGTCAACAACAGCATAAATTTGGACATTTTTGAGTTTTAGTTCCCATTTTAATCCATTTAAATCTGATATCATCAATTTAATTGCATACATTATACTAACTATTATTTATTTTTGTCAATCACCAGCATAAATTCCTCAAAAACTTAAGCAAAAATGACGACAATATCAATAAGTATATAACCGAGTTTTTTCAGTCTGGTGGTTAGGATAATCCAATTAATAACTATAAAATTTAAGGTTTGATTCTTACCCTCTACAAATTGGTAAATTATATAGGAAATTTTAGTATTAGATTAGGCTATGTATTAGATACTGTCATACAATATTGACCAAAAAACAATAGGCATGGAGATAGGACCGTATGGTATGATGGGTAAAGTTGAACTAAAGCCGGTTTCAGTATATAATTTACTCAGTGTTTCTTTTGGTCCACAAAATTATTAATCATTCATCCACATGTGACATGTCTATAAGAAGATATATATATATATATATATAATTATTAATTTATATATGAGAATTTTTGAAAATGTTATAAAGCAAGAAAACTAGATATTATTATATATATTGTTGTAATTCTATATATGTTTAGAGCTTATGATATAATCTAGTAGTCCACGTGATTTGGCGTGAATGGAACTCAAGCATGGTCACTATTGACTACCATCAAGGCTATTCAAACTTTGTGCGACCAAATTATTCTCTATTTTTTAAAGAAAAATAAAATCTGTAAGAGAATATTTGACAGAACAAAAATGTCTAAAATCTTTGGTTGTCAAGTGACTACATAACAAGCTAACACAATTATATATTATTTGTTTCATTCTATATGAATTAATTACGAAAACAACAGATAAAGTATGAAACTATATATCTTGTAATGACAGTGATATCACAACAGATACAACTACCGTAGCAACAGTTGGAATATCTATCTTCTTCTGATACTCAAATTGATTTACTTTAAGATTTGGTCAAAACTCTTTAGTTTATGGCCTTCATGTAGGTTTTTTTTTCTGTCAACTAATTTTATAATACAATATTTCTTTCTTCTTGATGTATTTTTTTATAACTTTACTTTAGCTTTACGCAACTAAAAGAAAACCTACTTTTCGATGACCTTTGTCTGGTCATGCTTCATTACTTCACTCGCCAATGCATCTTTTATAATATCAAAATTTATTTAAATAAATAAAAGTCATCAATCCGAAAAATATCGTCCTAGTGAATTAGTTTTTCAATGTCTTGATCTCCAATATTCATATATATCATACATAAATTGATACAAATGAATTAATATTTGTTTTATAACAAATTGAGATTTTAAAAAGTGATCATTACACCTTTTTAAGCTACAAAAAAGAAAACTACTTTTAAAAACACCTCGTGGACCATTAACTTTGTCGGCCTTAAAGTAAACGTGGACTGCCAGTAACTTTTATTCTATTAAGGACTAATGGGCTGAGATAGTGAAAGTTACTAAATGGGCCTGAATTAATGGCCCATATAGATTCTAAAACCGAGATCGTTAATTTGGAATTTTTGGTTCAAAGTCAATTTGGTTTGGGAAGTTTACTGTTGGGAGGATATTTTAATGTATTTAGAAATTTTTATGGATTTCTAAATTTATAGGATTTTAAAATCAAATAAAGTAAATTTGAAAATTCAATAGACTAGATTTTAATGTTTGAATAGCATATAATTTAATTATGGATTTTAAAATCAATATTTGAATAACACATGATTTATAAATATGTATTTTAAAATCATTGATTGAATAACACATGATTTCTAAATCCATTAAAATTTATGATTGGATTATATAATTTTGTTTTTATTATNATGATTGGATTATATAATTTTGTTTTTATTATAATTCTCAAAGATATTTTCTTGCAGACATTTTCATATAATATCGTTTTATTATAATTGTAAAAGACATTTTCTTGCAGACTAGTATACATAAATATCCATTTCTAGACCTTAACGAATAAATTAAATATTTCTTACTTTTTCCCACTGAATAATTTGTTCAACAATAAAAACTTAATGCCCAAAACTCACACAAAGATTTGTAGATCACAACACAACTTATAGTTTTCAATCTATATAGTATCTTATTTATTTATATATTTATTTTAGTTCTATCATGAATTCATTTGTAATCTATTTTGAAACTTTTGAAAAGAGTTGCGTATACAAAACTATATAGTTAAATAAATTTAAATAGAAACTATATAGTAATTGGTAGGTTATATAGAAAAGAAAAGGAAAATAGAAGAAAATTAAGAAAAAGTAGATGCCTTAGAAAAATCTGATCATCAAATTGGAAAAAATTCTTTAGGAATTTGACTGAAACGTGTAATCATTGTTGCATGGAATTCATCTCCTATTAATATTACTTTTAATATGCTTTTCTTTGTCTATTTTCTCTTTCCTTAACCTATGATTTTATACGTTTAATTATTTAATGTTTAATTTTCATTTTCTTCATTCTTTTGCATCTTCTAGTTATGTTTACAACGTGAGAGACAACGTTGAGAGGGCTTTGAAGATGCTGAATTTTCATGGCCAAGTAGAGTTCAAGTGTGTTGTCGGTAAGTTGATCCAGAACATGTTACCTAACTTCAATATGAAAGATATGGAAAAAACAAAATTGAAATTATTGCTATCGTTTCTACCGAAGAATTCAACGATGATGTTCGTGGTACATTGAATTTTTTTATATTACAAGTAAATTAGTTATCTGATTGATTGTAAGATAGTAAAGTTGGTTTCAATTTTTACAGTGCCTAAAAACAAGGCCGATGAAAAAATTGTGAATTTGGTAACAAAGTGGCTTCTTAAGCTAGAAAGACAAGAGACTACGATAATAGTGTTGATCACGTCTGATCAATACATGCATGAAGCACTTGCCCTTGCTAAGAATAGGGATTGTAACACGGTAGTGTTTGCTGACTTCGACTATGCTTCTCCTGAGATCATTAAGAAGGCATAACATTGTTACTCCTGGAGTAGCGTGATGGAGAGGTAAGACGAGGTGGAAGATCTCAAGGTTCGACTAAAAGTGAAACGAGTTGTGGATCAAGTGAAACGAGGGGTAGATCTGGTGAACCAAGATTTAAATCAACTAAACCGAGGAATGGATAAACATATGTTGGGCCTATTTTTTTTTCTGTAGGCTTGCCTGAATTAATAGGGTTGAACATATATTAGGCCTATATAATGTGTTGTTTCTTTTGGATCTATAATTGAACATATATTTTCCTTAGGCTTGCCTGAATTACTAGGGTTGGATTAACTTTGAAAGAAAAAAAATCATTGAAACCAAATTAGAGAGTATTCCCCGTGCGGCCCAACAAAAAATTCCGCAATTTTCCTTACAAAAATTGTTTCGGCCCAGACACATACTCTAGGCAAGATAGATTGGACAGGATAAGCCCAATAAGAGGCCACCTAACTCATTTTAGGACAATTAACCTGTCACTAGAGTACTGCAATTAATCACATGGTTTTGCAATTTACATCAGTCTAATGAAAAAAAGGCCGACATTCTCTCCACTCTTTATGTACATCTCAAAACAAAACAGTGGATAATGGAGAATGGTTAAACCTGAGTCTCAAAGAAAGACTGAACCTGAGTCTCAGAGGGAGACTGAGCTTGTGTTTGAAATGGACACCAATTCTGCGATTGAGATGGAGACTGAGCCTGAGTCTGAGTCTCTTCACCTCCATTACCTATAGACTGCATCAGATGCTGAGACTGTTCTTCCCCAAGTGGTGTGGTAATGCTTTTGCTTTTCCTTAAAAAAGAATTGACGAGTGAGCCACTTCAGCTCTGATATTTCTGTTCTCAGGATTTATTGACTTAGTCATGGACTCATGGTTCAAACCAGGCCTTTGGATTTCTTACGTGTATGTGGATGAAGCTCATATTAAATCATGATTTGTTTGCAACAACCATCTCTGTAAAATCTGCTCACTGCTTTTTTGAATTTGTGGACATAAACCAAAAACGATTATTATCATCCCACACATTGACACCAATTACTCAATCCTCTTAACCTCAATCAACACAGTAACTAAAAACTCTGAACATTTGTTAAGAAAACAAACCCAATTTTAGCTACACACTCCTTCCAACCTCCAAATCACCCCAAACCAAACTGAGATTTATCCCAATCTCTCTCTTTTCTCGCTTCAATAATAACAACTCGGTATTGAAGCTGTTTTGTAGAAGCTATAAATTCACAAGTAAAGGCCAAAAAAGCCAAAGTGTTGAAGAAAGAGAGAGAGAAGAGAGTAACCGTTGTGTTATTCAAGTGGTCAGGAACTCTTCTTCTTCTTTACTATTTATTAATATCATACCATAAGAGTGGACGACTGGCTATTGAGCCTTAAAAGTGATCGACAAATCATACTAGCTTATAAATTCATATTTTTTTAACGGATTTAGTCATTTGCATCAAATGTTCATACCAAATTATTCTCATGATTCGAGTATGAAATTATCCATACAAAATATACGCAATTGATCGCTTTTTAAGATCATGGCATCAATCCCTTTTGAATTTTTTGAACTAAAGTTTGTTATGATTTTGATATGAAATCGAAGGGAATGATTAGCTTAAAAAGGACTTTTAACGACGGGCTTATAGTAACATGGTCAATGAAAAGACTGTGATTAAATTGACATTTTGAAAATTTAGGTTTTTTATGACATTTTTCTTGTTCGGACATAATGGCGGTGTTAACGGGAATTAACTCTGTAACCATTCAATTAACGGCACGTCTTTAGTAGTGTGGTCAACGCAAAAACTATGACTTTTTTTTTGTCAACAATGGGCCACAACTGGCCGGCCCAATAGCCAAGTTCCTACATAATGTAGGCAGTGAAACTCGATCCCTGGATGTGCAAGTGCGTCTACCATTTAGTGGACTTACCGCTGGCTACTGGACTAAAGGCCACTTGCAACTATGATTAAAATAATATGTTAAAATTTTGTGTTTGATTTGTCGCGTTTTTTAATTTAGAGGCTTTTTTATAACTGTTAAATTTCCCATTCTATAAGCACTAATGGGCTGAGATAGTGAATGTTACTAAATGGGCCTAAATTAATGGCCCATTTAAATTTTCTTACGCGAGATCGTTAATTTAGAATTTTTGGTTCAAAGTCAATTTGCTTAGTTCTCAATTATCATCCTTTAGAAAACGATGGATACGCCATTTCTTCAGCTCTGTAAAAGCTTCACTTATTCTTCAATTTCATGTCACAACTTTGGATTTCACAATGCTCTGTTAGTTCCTTCAATCTACAAATTCCGGCGATCAAACGATGTCATCGGGAGAAAAATTGTCGCGCAAAGCTCAAAAGACGGAAATAGTCGTCCAGGAAATAAAGGGAAAGCGATTCTGAAAGGTAACAAAGAGAATATATGGAGTGTAGATAACGAAATGGCGGAGAAGGAGAAGCGTAAGGGGAAGCCGAAAGGAAGAAAACGAGGGCAGAGATTAGGTGGAGGAAGGAGGAGTAGACATGGAAGGGTTTTGGTTTCTGGGACGATGTTAATTGAGTCTGAGACTGTTCTTCAAACTCAGGTTTCAATCTATGTTTATTGTCTCTTTGATATCTCAATTTTGTTTGTGGAATTAGCTAATTGGAATTGATTTGTTAGGAACCTGTGATTAAACCAATTTGGAGAACATTTGCTAGTAGTGTAAGTGGGATTTGGAAAGGTGTAGGAGCTATCTTCTCGCCAATTACTGCAGAGATGGAACCTATTGATATTGGGAAGAAGAATGAGAGTCTTTATGATTGCTTTACTCTTTCTCGTATTGAAGAGTTGCCATCTCCTTCTGGAGAATCTGAGATACAAAGGAAAATTAATTGGGTTACTTTGAATCCTCATGGAGAATATGTCCATAATACTGAGAGTAAAGAGGAGATATTGGTTGATCAGACTGGTGTAGATAGCCGTTTGCCTAAGTTCGAGTCGTTTAACTTGAAAGCGAGTGATGTCATGGAAGAGGATTCGATGGTAGATGAGCCTGGCCTAATTTACTTCGAGGTATGGCTCAATGTTATTATTTCTTGGAACCCTTGGTTGATTATGTCTGACAATTTGTGGAAGCTACTAGACTAGTTCTCATTCAGTCTTTGGCTGAGATAATCAGATGTTATTGTCATTGAGTTCGCAGAGAATCGGTTAGTGTGCATTATCTAGGTTTCATTCTGTGAAGTTTTCATTTGCTTGACATGCAGGATGGATCATATTCCAGAGGTCCAGTTACAATCCCTGTTGGGGAGATGAGTGAATCGAACTATTACCTCACACCAACATTCAAGTTTGAACAGGTATGTCTAATTTTGCTGTTTTAAGTTTGGCCCTTTTCCCTGGTTTAAGAGAAAAAAAAAATGACTCATATCTTTTCCTCTTGGCCAGTGTTTGGTGAAGGGTTGCCATAAGAGACTGAGAGTAGTCCACACAATAGAATTTGCCAATGGTGGTGCAGATATACAGATAATGAGAGTTGGTGTTTATGAGGAACAGTGGGTTAGTCCTTCAAATTATGAAGAGCAAAGGTAAACTCCAACCCGTGATTAATCATTCCCTCTGGTAACTCAGTCTCTCTTACCCTAACAGTTCATGTCTCAGTGACAATGACGCACCACTGGAATTAAAACCATTCTCACAGAGGAAACGCACACAACCATCAGAACTAACAGGATCATGGAAAGTATTTGAAGTAAGTGCAACTCCAATCTATGGAGAAGAAGCTGAAATTGAGCAGCCAGGTGAAACCACCCCAGTAGTGTATCTGTGCACAGAAGCATTGAAACAAAGGAACTTACCGGAAACTTCGGTCTCGTTTAGAGAGGAAGAGATGATAGATATGCAAGATGTGTCTGTGATGTGGCTCCCAGGTGGTGTGACAGCTTACGTGGATGTGAAGAAAGATGGAGTATTGTGCGTTGGTGTTGGATGGTATTCAGATGAAGGAATCAATCTTGTGATGGAGAGAGATTATGGTTTGGATGGAAATCTTAAAGAAATTAGATCCAAATCTGAAATGAAGAGACGATGGATGGAAGAACCTAAGTAAAACTACTCTGTTTCAAACTTGAGGTTTACTCTGTTTCAAATTAGGGTGTGTTTGTTTGATGGGCCTTATGTAACAGATAAGTCCAAACTTGTATTACACGCTTACCATAAAGTGATTAAAGAGCAAAGAGATTAAACCACTTACTAGGTCATTCTTTGTTTCGTCGAGAAGACGATCATAAGTTACAATGAGTTTTGTTGGCTCAAGGTCTTAAATTACTCTTGGCATTCGTTGTTCGAGTGATTATGGTTTTGTTATGGACTCGTACTAAGCAAATTCACAAGTCTTTTATTCAACCTTTTGTTTCAATTTAATTAGTCTCTAAAGAATTAGGTTAAGCCGTTAAGTTATAAGTTAAGAATTTGTTCTCTTTTGGCAAGAAAAAATAAATTATCTATTTATTTTATGGAATAATAGTTTTGTTGTCAATTTTACTCATTTATGATAAGATATTATGTTTATTTATACATAAATTACAAGCTAAAAGAGGTGATATTGTCCCGAATATAGTTCAAAAACTACTCAGGGGTTAAATCAATGGCTTTAGAGGATTTGTGTGGCACAGCAGTTGTGGCATCAAAAGCCTTTGCAAGATCCTCCAATACATACCTACAGTTTTTTGACTTCATAGACAAATTATAATTTACAAATATTTATAATGAAAAATGTATAACTCATGGTGCATATGTTTGTGTTTTGGAGGTTCAAAAATTATATTCAACTATTAATGGAAAATAAAAATTCTTAATCCAAAATTTTATAGAGGTAGATAATCATTTTCAGATATGAGGTTTATTTAATGGCCTTTTGCAGATTTGTGTGGCATATCAATTCTGGCATCAAAAACCTTTGCAAGATCAATCATGTTATGCAATCTTTGTTTGGCGAATAGACACAGACAACGAAGCTCTGTTTTTATAAATGTCTGTTGTAAGTACATTTAGCTAAGCATATGATACGTAAAAATGATTATTCATATGATAATATTCCAACTGAAAAGAAAACCAACAAAATATTCATAATCTTGTGTAAAGAAACTGTACCATAATGAAAAGTACTGAAACGTTAATCGTGTTTAACCGGATATTGACACACAGTGCCTCAACCTAAAATCAGTAGGAAGAACATCAATAAGCTGAGCCGGTTCTAAACTGCCATCAAACCCAACATCTACTTTACCAAACCACACATGATTAACCAAATCGTTTTGTTATTACTTTCAGCCAAATCAAGTCCTTCGACTACAAAGGCAAGTTTGCCGTAGTATTAAGAGTTCGCATATATTATGATCGAATTCGAAAGATATTGCAGCGAGTTGAGAGACTCATGGATCATGAAAAATCAACAAAAACTCAAAAGTAAATCTATTGGTGTATATCAAAGATACATGCCAGATAAGCAGCTTTGTTGGATGCACGAGAATGATCACATCTCTTTATTCATAACAAAATTGAATTAAATTTGTATGATAAAGTGAATGATAAACATGTATTTAAGATCGGGAAAAATGTCAATTTAACCTTGAACTTTCCGAAAATGGTTGATTAAACCTTGAACTTTGGATGTGGTTGATTAAACCTTCAATTTTTTGTTGACTTCTGAAAAAACCCTCAACTTTGCGTTGACTAAGCTAATTTAACATTTCGCGAAAATAGAATCAAAATTGACTCTGAAATTGAAAGCCAAATTGGAAATTAGAAGTTCGATTCACATCTTATCTTCGTTATGAAGAATTCATAAGCTTGATTTGCTCTATTCTTTCAAGAATGAGCTCAATTTGTTGATTTAAAATGTTGTCTTCGATCATTCTTGAAAAAAAGAGCAAATCAAGCTTATGGATTCTTCATAACACAGATAAGAAGTGAATCGAACTTCCAATTTCTAATTTGGCTTTTGATTTCAGAGTCAATTTTGATTCCTATTTTGTGAAAGGTTAAATTGGCTTAGTCAACGCAAAGTTGAGGGTTTTTTCAGAAGTCAACAAAAAATTGAAGGTTTAATCAACCACATCCGAAGTTCAAGATTTAATCAACCATTTTGGAAAAATTCAAGGTTAAATTAACATTTTTCCCATTTAAAATCTGTGAATTTATGGTTGTTATGGAAAATGAAGTGGCCGAGACATAAATTAATTCAGTCTGGATAAATTACGGTCAGATAGCAGGTAAAATAATGATAATTGTGAATACTTGAGTGATAAGGTGAATAAATTATATTAGTTTTGAAATAAATATTTCAATAATTATTAGTTGTCTATAATCTTGTTGTTTTATTATTCTAGGATTTAAGTTGATTTGAGACCAAAGAACCATAAAAGACTATAGAAACATTTGATTTAGATCAGTCTATTAAACTATCGATTAATTTTAATAATGTTTGTTAAACATCTTAATAGTAACAAAGAAGATGTTGGATAGATATTTTAAAGAGATTGGATTCCTACAATATCTTTTTTATTATAATTATAAAAGACATTTTCTTGAAGACTAGTATGCATAAAGATCCAATTCTAAACCTTAACGAATAAATTAAATATTTTTACTTTTTCCCACTAAATAATTTGTTCAACAATAAAAACCTAATGCCCAAAACTCGCACAAAGATTTGTAGATCACAACTCTTGGTATACCATATATTATTATAGTCATCTGTTGTTGGCATCATTTGTAATTTGTCACTACAAATGTAAGATTTTAAATATTTTAGAGTATGTATATCATTTTGTTATCCTCTGACTCAATCCATTTGGGCTCCAAATTATGTCATGCAACAGATTATCAAATTCCAACTATGCTTTCATATTCAAAGAGCTTCAAAACTTCTTGGGATACTGCTTGGTAGACCAATTGGGCCTGAAATATAAATGGTCTAAGCATCATTAAGCCCACTAAGCCAAATTATGAGATTTTGAAGTCTAAACACTCATTTATTTATTTTATTTCTATCATAAATTCATTTGTAATCTCTTTTGAAACTTTTGAAAAGAGTTTCCTATATAAAACTATATAGTTAAATAAAAAAAATAAAAAGTATATAGTAATTGGTAGGTTATATAGAAAAGAAAAGGAAAAGAAAAGAGAAGAGACAAAGTGGGGACATACAAGAGAGAAAATTAAGAAAAAAGATGCCTTAGAAAAATCTGATCATCATTCAAATTGGAAAAAATTCTTTAGGGATTTGATTGAAACGTGTAATCATTGTTGCATGGAATTCATCTCCAATTAATATTACCTTTAATATGCTTTTCTTTGTCTCTTTGTCTCTTTCCTCTTTCCTTAACCTATGATTTTATACTTTCAATTATTTAATGTCCTATTTTCATTTTCTTCATTCTTTTGCATCTTCTAATTATGTTTACAATTTGAAGAGTTGTTACCTAGAAGAAGAGTTGTTTCACGTTTCCATTCTTTATTTGATCCCTAAATCATTGATACATAAAGTCATTACAAAAAAGTTTGATCTATTGTAACAATTGTATTGTGATTGTGAATATTAATAATAATTTGTAATGTTTTATATACAATTTTTTACGAATTTTATTAGTTACAAATCATTATGACTATATTCCGCAACGAATGACAAAATTGTTATTAGATTTAGTCATCACAAGTATATTATGACGTGTTTGTTACCAATATATATTTATGACACTTGTATTGTAACTATTTACAAATCATCTCAATTTTGTAACAATATTTTTATGTTATTATGACGAAATATTATGTATTAATACAAATTTTTTTTTGTAATAAGTGTATTTCCACGCTTGTAATGTTAAAGGTTTAACTTGTGATTTTCATTTGTAAACATTATTCTTTAGTAGCAGTGTCAATATCTTGATTCACAAAATTTCAAAATGACAACAAAATTATGTTAACATTTTTACTAATATAATATTTTCTTAAATTATTTGCTCAATATGAGAATCGAAAATGTATTTGACTGAGTGGATAAATATTTTTACAGAATGTGCATAATATTATTTGTTACGTGGGTTTGGACTATGATTTAGATTTTTTTCAATTCAGTTCTTCAAAAAAATTATTCGAGAAGTAAACATGAAAAAAATGTGAATATAAACAAGTAAACAACAAGTTTATATTTGGCCATGTTTCTACCTGAAAACGAGCAATACTCTTGGTATCAAACCTTTATATGTATAAGAAAAAAGGAAAAAAAACTCTAGTGTCGGTAAGAATAAGATGAATATGTATAAGCTTAATTATGGTATTATGTCTTTTAACGGCAACTTAAGCAAGTGTTCGTCCTTATATAGATAGTTAATTACGGAATAGATTGGACCGGTAAGATAATAATTAAGTTTAAAATTCAATCTTCCTTAATCATGTTTTATGGTTTTGTCAAAAAGAAAATTAAATTAATTAATATATGCTTTTTGAATTAAAATATATGTTTTATAGTCATTGTTGCTTTGTGTTGCTATTGTGCAGGAAGTTGGCAGGCTCTTTTCTTGGGGTGAATTTATGTGATGTTATTATTATCACATTCTCAATACTGTAAAAAGAAAATGAAATACAACAGACAATTTAAAAGACAATTATTTGTGACAATGATTAAAGTAGCTAAAGAGATTTAGCTAAATTAGGTCATCATATAGGCAGGGTTATCACGGAATTAAACCTACGATTAACCTACTAATATCAATAAATATATCAAGATCAAATCGATGAAACCAAATTTGGATCGCTTCAGTGGGTTGCGATTCATTCTGGTTGCCCTTTTTTGAAAGGATTTAAATCTTCTCAATTGCGACATATTTTTGGCCAACTATAAACGTTTTAAGTGACAAAATAGATTGAAATTTCCAGTTTTTTTTTTTTGTCTAACAATTTGATCATCAAAGTCTAATTTCTAGCTTAAAGTTTATTTCCTAAAATTCATTTTAGTCTTTCATCTTGTA
>OVAX01000498.1:0-23755 GCA_900406405.1 Lepidium africanum
CTCCTTTGGAAAGAAATCTTGAGGACCAGCTAGAAATTCTTTCTTCTAGTTTTTCCCGGACGAAAGCGAAAACTTTTGTCTTAGCGCCACTAATATTCTCTGGCAACCCTAGATAAGAGTCCATACCTCCAAGTTGGTGGATGCCCAATATATTGTGGATCAACACCTTTTCATTATCAGGAATTGATTTCCCAAATTGAATAGAAGATTTATCAAAATTAATCTGTTGCCCAGATATTTTTTCATAGTCCTTAAGGGTCTTGATAATTTGTGCCGCTTCCTCTGTATTAGCTTTACAGAAGAAGAGGCTATCATCAGCAAATAAAAGATGTGATATCCTCAGGCTCGCACGAGAAATAGGAATGCCCGAGATAAGATTAAGATTTTCTGCATTTTCTGCATCACCCACTCTTTTAGGGATCTCTTTATTGATTTCGCAGATAATAGAAAATATTAAATACATTACCTGAATGAAAAAATTCGGTTTTTATGTAATATCATAAAAAATGTGTTGCTTTGTTTTTGGTCAAACATATACTAACCTTGTTCTTTGTATTGTCATTGCGACAGCAACTAGCGATCAATTTTTACAGATTATTATAAACAAAAGACATAGTAAAAAAAAGAAAATGAGTCATTGTGGTTTTTTTAATGAAGAGTTGACGGTGTCACCTGTAACGCTAAGTAGAACAGGGACTGTAATAATAGTCGCACGACTATTTTCTTCGTTTGTTTGCTTTAATTTTCACGTAATTAGTCTTAAAGTTAGTTGTATTTTTAACTTTTGATCGCTGATGCAGCGACCAAAAGAAGAAAACAGCCATTGTATTGAGATCTTCAAGTTGGTGTTACGTAACATGATAAAATAAAACTATATTTTTTCACTAAAAGATCATATAATAATAAGAAATTAGCAAAAATGGTATAAAAATAGTTTATAATTAAGAAAATAGCACAAAACCCTAAGTCAACTAATATTCAACATATTTTATACAATATTTGTTATTTTACCTTTTCATATAATTTTTATTTATTTTTCTTCTTTACTCCTTCTCTCTTCCTCTAATTTTATTGTCAATATAACTTTTACTGAAAAACAAAATCGAAGTTAAAAATTCTTTTGGAAAAACAAAGATTTTTTTTACACACCCTAAAACTTAAATTTTAAAAAAAGGAACAAATTTTTAAATAAAAACGAATATGTTAATTACTAATTTTGTATATAACAGTTATATATATATGTATATAAAATGTCTAATCGATATAGTATATTTATTCTTTTAAAACCATCAATTTATACATATTTTTTGAAAAAGTCTCATCAATTTTAATTTATTTGTTCTTCTATTCCTCATCTTTCTTCTCTTATCTTATATTCCTATTCTTACTCCTCCCCTTACTTTTCCTCCTATCCTTTCTCATTATTCTTTTCCTCTTCCTTCTCCCAATCTTCTTCATCATTCTCCTCCTACTCTTTCTTGTCTTTCTTAATCTCCTTCAATTTCTCATTCTCCTTCTCTTTCTTCTTCTCTATATCCTCATCCTTATATACCATTTAGATGAATATTTTTAATGTTATGTACTATATGTTTTATAGTATATAATAGTTCTATACCATATAATATAACTAGCAACGTAGTGATATTGTAGCAAGGAGATTTGCTCAAGTTTCTTTCATCCACATAAGTTTTCTATTTTTTGTTTTTGATTTTGAGATAATTATTAAAGGGTTAAAGTTATAAATACTTAAGAGGTTTATGCTATTCCCTTGATTACCTAAATATATATGCTAGATACTCAATTAAATTAGTGTTGTGCTATTTCACCAATTCTCCCGGGTAGATAACAACGGTGTGATACAAAAACTAGCGGAACAACGAAGTTCTAGAGACTAAATCCAAATTAAGGAAGCTAATTAGGACAACTATTGAAAATTACTTGAAAAAACTATCCCCAATCTGAAGTTTGATAGTCATCCCCAGACTACACGAAACCAGAATAAATAATTTTTTTATGACGAATAGAAATATGTCACACATAAAAAAAGGGGCTTCTTGATTGGCAAAAATGATATCCCAAAAAACCAAGACAACAATAAAAAAAGGTCAAAACCCGAGGGAAAGAGGTAACCGAGACCAAGCCATCTCCGAAGAGCCCTCATTGACGAAGCCATCACCGAAAAACCATCAATGACGGAGATTCAACGCATGAAACGACATGACTCTGGTGAAAATCCAATCAGAACCCACGCGAGAGGGGAGAAGTTTCCGACCTATCCTAGACAAACCAACCTCATCCACTCCAAAACGCTGCCGCCTTATACTTTGCGAAGTGAGAAAACGAGACTGTTGGGTGTTTGGATTAATAAAATAAAACTTTTATCAAAATATTTCTCCATGGGAATATATTTATAATGTTTTATGTTTTACTATTGCCAAATAATGTAAATATAAGTTAGAAAAATGAGTTCTAGTTACGTTAATATACTTAGGATATTAAAAATTGAATTACTGGTTTATAACTCCTAACATATATATATTTTGAGTAAATATGTTCTTTTTTATCACTGAGTAAATATGTCTTTTCATTTGTTTTTTCGTTACAACAATGAGATAGACCAGATTGTACGTTATCACAGCTAAGCAGATTTGTTATGAGATATGTCTTCGTTTGCCAAATGATAATTAAATTCATATATACATTCGGACGACTTAAGAAAAATAAAAATAACGCATACAAAATACGAAGCCGAACAATGTTATAATTTATAAATTTTAACAACTAATGATTCAGTTAATGGCCAGCAAATAATATTATTCATCAAAATTCTTCTAAAAAGTCAACGAATATTCGATATAAATATAACCTAGTCTTGTCTTGTATATTTGTGAGATCTAAGAAAAATAAAGCCAACTGAAGCTGAAGAGAATGTGATATTATATAAATTTTAACAAATACAAAATGAGTTAGTGGCCAACATTATTGTTACTCATCATTATTCTCCACCAAAACCTAATACAAAGTCTCCAAATATCCATTATAAATAGAACCTAGTACTCTCATGTGAATTTGTGAGATCGAAGAAAAACATAAGTCAAATAAAGTAACAGAACAAAAGAGGAAGAAGCAAAAAGTCGAGGAACATATTCATCGCTATTCTTTTGATGATCTCTATATTGATTTTCACAGGCAATACAAACTATTATATTTTAATCAAACAATATTTTTAATCTCCTAAAAATGTAGTGTTGCTTTAGTTTTTTTTTACCAGCTGTGATTGCTTTAGAATTATGAATCATATTCTACATATTCACACAGTTTAATTTCTCAAATTATTAATTATTAATTCTAATTAGGAATACCCAAAACAAAAGCTCAATGCAAGGTAGAACGAAGCAAAACTATGCCAGCAAGAACGTGTAATCTGTTGGATGGATTATTATTTTGCAATCATGCTTGCAGAACCGTTGAAGGATATTTACGCCGCCAATGTGACAACAGTGAGGCCAATCCCACAATAAAAGTTTGTAATTGTTACTCATGCCCACCTTAAATCCTTAAATTCCTGGTTTTTGGAACCAATTCTGGTTAAACTATTTGGTATTTGTGTTTGTATTTCTAGTTTTCCATATATCTTTCTTTCGTTGTATGAGACCTATTAGCCATATTCGAAAAGAAATATCGAATTCCTGATGTATTTGAGAACAAGACAGGATCTTCTGCTACTATATATACTATCTGGTTTCGGTTCTTGTCTCACTTTGATATTTATTCTTAACCTTTTGCTTGTGATATTTGAAATAGCCATTAACTTGGTTTATTTGTCAATAAAAATATATAGAATATAATGCTCTTCTAAATTTTTAGTATTGTTTAACACGTGTTTAGACATTTTTACATTCGTTTAAAACTACCTGAACAAGCCTTTCAAAAATAAGAGTGGTTTGGTCTTTGAAAGCAAATGAATTTGAATTACTGATAAATCAGTTTTAAAACCATACAATTTATCTCTAACTATGTAGTCATCCAAAAGACACCAAGAGCGAATTGTTTTGTAGTTGTTCGAATGCTTATAATACCTTAATCAAAACAAAGAATATAAAAACAAAAGTAAAGGTAAATTAATTGACTACTTGATTAAGCAATAGTGTTTGCATCAAAAGCTTTAAGTGAAGAACGAAATATTATTTACGGAATTAAATAATTCAAATTTATAACTCCTTTTCGTTATAGCAATGAGATAGACGAGCTCGTCAAGAAAATGCAAGATTTGGGACGTTTTTTTACAACGGATTTACAACGCAGCTGATTTGGGACGGTTTCGCAACCTCGAGGTTGCTCGTTGATCCCAGATTCACAGCTAAGTAGATTTGTTATGAGATAAGTCTTGGTTTTGCCAAATGATAATTATATTATATACAATCGGATGACTTAAGAAAAATAAAAAATAACGCACACAATACGCGAAGCTGGAAATTGTAGTAATTTATAAACATTGACAACTAATGATTCAGTTAGTGGCCAGCATATAATATTATCTACAAAAATATTGTAAATATTGTACGAATATTCAGTATAAATAAAACCTAGTCTTTTCTTGTAAATTTGTGAGATCTAGGAAGAAGAAGAAAAAAAAGTCAACTGAAGTAGCAGAACAAAAGAGGAAGAAGCAGAATGACGAGAAATATGTTCATCGCTACTTTTTTGTTGATCTCTATATTGATTTTTACAGGTAATACAATTAAATTATTATATTTGAATCAAGCAATTTTTTTTTTTTATAAAAAAATTTCCTAGAAATATTAATCATTACCTTTTAATTAGGAATGCCATGATTGGACAGGATTGGAAACAAGAGACCATCTCTTTACCTCTTGTCAATACACTGTTGATATATGGTGTAAGATAATGTACAGGCTGGGATTCTCTTATGTCTTGGCTCATTGGTCGAACTTCTCAGATTTCATCAACTGTGAAAAGATTACTGGCCCAAGCAGCTGTCTATCTTATATGGCAAGAAAGGAACACTAGAGTTCATGGAAATCCTCCATGTTCAGTGGCAGTTACCTTCCGCAGGTTAGACCGGACAATCAAAGATGCTCTCCTAGCATTTAGATACACAAAGCAAGGAAAAGGACTCCTCTCAAAATGGCTGAAGTACGAGTAACTGTCCAAGCTCTTTTACTAACTCATGTACCTCTTTAATTTTTTTTGTGGTGCTGAATTGTCAGGCATATCTGTTCTATGTAAACTTACATTTAGCTTTGATAATATAATTAACATGTTATCAAAAAAATTAGGAATGCCCAAAACAAAAGCTCAATGCATCATCGTACACGGAAGCTTAGCTATGCCAGCAATAATGTGTAATCTGCCGGATGGATTAGAATTTTGCAATCATGCTTGCGCCGTCATTGAAGGATATTTACGCGGTCGATGTGAAATTAACAGACCCGACCCCTCAGTAAAAGTTTGTAAATTGTAATTGTTATTCATGCCCACCTTAGATCCTCAAACTTCTGGGTTTTAGAAACAATCCCGATTCTATAATTTAAACTATTTGGTATTTGTGTTTTCCATATTATATTGTTTTTTGTTGTTTGGATCCAAAATATTTGAAACCCTATTAGAGAAAATGGATCGAATTTCTGATGTGCATGAGAACAAGCCAGAGTCTTCTCCCACTGGACTATATATCGTCTCAGTTCTTGTCTCGACTAAATATTTATTCCTTACCTTTTGGTTGTGATTTGAAATAGCCAATAACTTGGTTTGGAATATAATGTTATTACTTCTAAATTTAGTATTGTTTAACACATGTGTTTTAGACATTTTTACAATCCTTCAAAACAAAATCACGTAAACCTGAACAAACTATTCAAAAAAAGAGTGGGTTTGACTTAGAAAGAAAACGATTTTCTGTATTGATGCTCGTAATCACGTATTCATCCTCACTCTATTGATGCTCGTAATATATGCTACTACAGGTAATATATCTATATATGAATCAAACAAAATCATTTTCTTAAGAAAGGAAAATGGTTTGTTGGCAAAAAAAAAAGGTTCTCTCACGAAGGTTGATTAAATGTCTTTTCTTAAGTGGTTAAATTTATTTTTGCTAACATAATTATTACGTGATCTTGTTTGCAGTTTTAGGGAGTTTTGATTATAGATAAGATTTTGTCGATTTAATTGTTGATAACTAGCTAACTAAACTTATGTTCAACATTGTGGGTGGTGAGTTTTAATGAAAATGTTATTGATTGACAAAAAAAACAAAAAAAAAAACAAAAACTAGCTAACTACAATATTTTATTTTTAATGAGACTGAATGCTCCACGGAATACATTTTATTTTACGTGCACTATTGCCAAATATTGTAAATAAAAGTCCGAAAAATGAGTTCTAGTTACTCCTACAATATATATTTGAGTAAAATTCTCTTTTCATTTGTCTTTTCGTAATAGCAATGGTTGCACATTGATCCCAGCAAAGCAAATTTGTTATGAGATGTCTTGGTTTGCCAAATGATAATTATATTATATATAATTGGACAACTTAATAAAAAAATGCACACAAAACACGAAGCTGAAGAATGTAAATGATAACTAATGATTCAGATAATGGCCAGCATATAATGTAGTATTATTATTCATCAAAATTTTTAAGAATGTCTACGAATATTCAGTATACATAGAATGCTAGTCTTCTCTTATAAATTTGTGAGATCTAAGAAGGGGAAAAAAAAGTCAACTGAAATAGCGAAACAAAAGAAGAAGGAAGAAGCAAAATGACGAGGAATGTTCTTCGCTACTCTTTTGATGATCTCTATAAAGTTTTTCACAATATTTGAATCAAGCTTTTTTTTAAAGATGTGTTGCTTTCCAATTATGAATCATACTTATATACTCACACATTTTAATTTCTAAAAATATTAATTATTTCCTTTTAATTACGAATACCCAAAGCCGAAGCTCGAAGCTAGGTAGAACGAAGCAAAACTATTTTCTAATTTTAATTTTAATATCTTTTGGTTAAATGAACTAAATTTACTTTGTTTTCAAGTGATTCAATAATCCTAATAATTTTGTCAATCTTTCTTAATTACCTTCTAATTTCAATGTAAAAAGTTATATAATTTTTTAATTTTTGTAATATGTGAAATCCTTGTAACATTTGATAATCCATGTCAAATTATTTGATTTTTAAAATAAAATATCATTTATGATAAAATGCATAAGAAAGACATTAGAATTAATATCCTAGTTTGTTCATGCATACAAACTTTTCTCATACAACTTCCTCAGAAAAATGTTTTCAGATTCATAATTTGTATATTACAATCTTTGAAGTTTCTTTATTTCTATTTATTGAAAAAACTGATTTAACATTAACATACAAAACAATGATTATAAATTTTATTTATAGCAAATCAATTCAATATAATAATGTTATACTAAAAATTCCTTATTCGTTTGATATCTTAAGTTTGAATATAATACGTAGCAACTGATTTAATATTGGAGGAATTGCAAAAATACCCATCAAAAGTGCACATTTTCATCACTGCTTCCATTTTTTGGAAATTTTCAAAAAATACCTCTCATTATGGAAAGAGATCAAAATACACTTACATTACTATTTTTTATATTTTTCAAAAAAATTTCCCGCCAAAAAACACTTTTTCTGTCAAATTTTCTTTCCATTTAAGAAAATTTTTTTCCCGCCAAAATATTTTATAAGAGAGCTTATAAAATTTATAAGGTGTATAAAAAATTTATAAAGTGTTTATAAAAAATTTATAAGGTACTTATAAAAATTTATAAGGTACTTTTAAAAATTTATAAGGTGTTTATAAAAATTTATAAGGTGTTTATAAAAATTTATAAGGTGTTTATAAATATTTATAATGTATCTTATAAATTTATAAGATGTTTATAAAAAAATTATAAGGTCTTTATAAATATTTATAAGGTCTTTATAAAAATTTATAAGGTGTTTATAAAAATTTATAAGGTGTTTATAAAAATTTTGTAAAGTTTTATAAGTGAACTTATAAAAAATTTTGGCTAGAAATTTTTTTTTTGGTGGGAAAGTTTTTCTTAAAAAATTTTGTTTCATAAAAAAATTTTTGCGGGAAATTTTTTTTGCTGGATAATTTTGTTTTTCTGAATAAGTAATTAAAAAAATTTTGTTAAAAATTTTTTGAGGGTATTTTTGTCATTTTTATGAGAGAAAAACATATTTTGAAAGGTTAAATTCCAAGAGGCATTTTTATGAAGAGGTACATTGAAAAAGACATTTCTTAAAATTTCTTTACTTATATTTACCTATTTTTTCAGGCTTTATAACTTACATATCACAATTTATTTTACAATATTTTTTTAATTAGTTTTGAAAGAGTAAATTTAGACCATTTTTAGTAATAAAGATAGCATATTATATTCATAATTTGATATATGATATTGAATTATCTTCAAAAATTATCCTCACCAAACCTTTTTGTGTGTTTGTCATATTAGAATGTTATTTTTCAAAAAAAAAAATCAGAACGTTTGATTTAGATAGCAAATTTATTTGTAAGAAAATCAAAAAATAACATAAACATGTTAGTAAAATAAGATAAATCCTACAAAATGATTATTGCCATATGAAAAATTATTCTTCAACTTAATCACCAGATTAAGTTGTCATCCAATTGAAGAAGGCTATAAACAGACTCCGGCATGATTGATTTAAGAAATATAAAAAATCTCCAATATGCATTCAAATTTCGAAATGATGGAAGAAATTGAGGGAAGTGACGATCGTTTGAAAATGGTTGTGCTATATGTCATAGCAACTATTTCTAAAGGGAATAAATATAAACAAACAACCTTAGAGAAGTTTTTACTCAAGATAGTGAATGGTCTCTCTTTGTGTCAAAGTTTTGCATACAGAACCCACACATTTTTTGATTGTATGAAAAACATCTGGAATATTGTAGAACAGACCAATCTAACTGTGAAAAAAATATATGTTTTTCCGGGTTTCATTTTTGGAGGTATTTTTTTTCTGATCTCTTCAAAATTTGTTTCAATATTTATAACTATTACTTTGCATCAATTGGCCGTTGAAACCATTGTCAGTTTAAAGACCAAATTCTTTGAAGATGTGGAAGGAGCAGATGATGCATGTCCAAAGATGTGCAAATCAATAACCTTAATTATGTAACTTACTTTATATAATGAAATCGATTTCCGACACAAAAAAAAAATGTGAACATGATAAACTACATGATTGCATTGTTGTCACATTGGCAACAACATTGGTAGTGTAACATATTTGTGTAGTTTATTCTTAGATAGTTTTAAGATTTAAAGTATTGAAATTGATATCATATTTTCACATTATTTATATCATGGATTTGACTGATTCCATGATATTTTTTGATGTAATTTAAGTTTACGAGCTTCTTTGGCTAAGGCATCAGCGATAGAGTTGCTATTCCATCGATGAAAGTGAAGTTGAAATTCTTGTTTTCAGCAATATGGAGAACATCAGACACATAGTGATATAAAGGATGTGTTAGTGACAAGTTGTTATCATGCCCACATTAAATCCATAAACTTCTAGGTTGAAAACAATTTTGTTCTATAATTTATATTATTTCGTATTTGTGTTTGCATTTCAATTTTACATATTTATTATTTACCTTGTCGTTGTATTATATTTGAAATAGCCATTAGCTTGTTTTGTTCGTCAATAAAATGAATGGAATATAATTTTATTCTAAAATTAGTATTGTTTCGAGGAAATGAATTAGATGAAAGCAAGTGGTTTTTAGCTTAGTGGCAGGCGATAAGTCCACTAAAGGCATGCGTATTTGCATATTCAGGGATCGATTTCCGCTGTTTGCATGATGCATGAACTTGGCTAATGGGCCGGTCAGTTGTGGTCCAATGTTGACAAAAAAAAAAAAATTAGATGAAAAAATTAAATCTATATAGAATGATGGACCCCACACCAATTTGAGTGTGGAAGCACTAATATATATATAATCAATAATTAGATCGACTCAAATTAGATCTACAAGTTCTGATCTATAGGTTAAAATCTATTTCTTAAAACTCCTTTTAATATTTCATTTGTGGTGAAAAGAAGTCAAACCCCTAATGATAGAATCATTAGCAGAGCTAACTAAACCATCGAATTAAGAAGAGTTCTAACGAAAAAATAGAAAATACTACGAGAAAATACATTGTAAAGGCAAATGTCCAATAACTTCCTTTAAGCGTTCACCAGTGTCTACATTAGTTGCCTTCTACACCAGAGTTTATTGACAAATTTTGATCCATAATCCAAATTTCCTAAAAACTCAAACAATATCATGTGAAGATTATGCTGTTCCAACCAATTGTTGTCAACAAAATAACATATATGTTTACATATATAGACACTTTTACATACAAAAAAAATTAAACGACGTTAACCTGAATAAAATATTCAAGAAATAAAGAGTGATTTTGCCTTGGAAAGCAAACAATTATAATCAACTGATAAATCAGTTTTGCAACCATACATTTTATCTCTAATTATGTAGTCTCATGAGGTTAACAATTAAACAAGATGGAATATAAAACACATCTTGTCCATTCCACACATAATACTCCATAATTGCATCCAAAAATAAACATTTCCATTTTATTATGTGTATGATTGACCATGTTGTATCTTCAAATGTAAGAAGATTATTAACTAAGAGAACGAGTTGTTCTGTAGTTGTTCCAATGCATAGAGATTCACCATTAGGTTAAGGTTAGAGACTGAGTTCCAATCTTTAATTACTATTGTCACGGATAAATTGTATTCATCATCTTTATTACGATAATGAGTCACCATTAAGTTGTTGAGATGCATAGAGAATATAATTCCTTAATAAGAATAAAAAACAAAAACTAAAGGTAAATTAATCGACTACTTAATTAAGAGTCGGGGTTGCATCAAAGGCTTAAGTGAATAATTGAATATTTATAGGGAAATTCAAGTGTCATTTGAGCTGCATGACAATTGAATTGTGACTATGAATATTAATAATAAGTTTTGACCTTATATATACAATTTTGTTACAAATTTTATTTGTTATAAATCACTGTGACTCTATTCTATAACAATTTATAACAAAATTGTTATTAGATTTATTCGTCACAAGTATATTATTATTTTTTTTATCAATACGCATGCATTTGTGATACTTGTATCAATACAAATTTTTTGTTGTAGTGTATATTGTCATAAGTTTTTCATAAAATTAAGTCCACATTTACTAGGTTATTGTACCAAAATTTATGTCTCAGTTACCCTTACATCCTAGAAACACAACTCATGTATCTCTCTTTTATCGGTTTCTATTGTTTTCAACTCTATCTCTCTATCTTTTCTCATTTCTCTCGATTTTGCAGAGATTTTGAAGACTTCCATTGTTACACTTACAAGGTAAATCCTTATCTTTCTGCAATTTTATTTTTTGTTTGTGAGTTCCACATGCCGAATCCTCATCGCCATTACTTTCCGGTTTTGAAGGTTGCGATTTTGATTAATCCATGATGACTTGAGATTTCGATTAAAATTCCATTCCGCTGTCACTTTAGGCTGTTGTAAAAACAAATTTCGTGATTTTTCAGCCAATCGATTAATTTGTGTTTCAATTTTAGATTTTTTACTTATTTGGTGACTGCACCCTACAACCCATTTTTTAAGCTTATCTTCGTTCTTTTACATATTGTTTTGTTTATGACTTTTACATGAAAAATTTGTGTTTCCATTTTTCTGTAAAACTTTTACATATTCATGCTAAAGCTCTACAATTCACTAATCATTGCCTTATAATATGAATTATGGATCGAATTTTACATAATATACATAGTACCAGGCTCTATTGACAAAAAGAACTACACAGCAAGCTCTAAGGTTCGTGGGCCAGACTCCTACCTTCTAAATGGACTTCATATAAATGGACTTTATGGGCCTAGATATTTCCTAGAATATTAAACTCTAAGGTTTATGGGCTCAACACATAATACAGTCCAAAACATTGTCACCATCATCGGAATGTTCAGAGAGCTTTCGCATTCAGATAGAAGAAAACATCAATTTCTGATTACATCTACGATGAAGCTTCTGAGATCCCTCTGCCGAACCGCTGCGGCGGCCTCCGTCGCTTCCCTCCGATCATCGAGATCTGTAGCCTCTAATCAGCTATTGCACAACCGTTTCATCTCAACGCGAGGATTCTTCGCTGTCTCTTCTTCTTCTCCTTCCAATCGAACTCTATATGGTTAGTGATTACAATCGTTGCCTCTTTCGTTTCCTATCTGTATGGTTGAAAACTGTTTAGTAGTTACTGAAAAATTAGCTTTGGCGGAGTATTAGCTTGCGGAATTTCACGGTGTTGTCTCTTGAGGATTCATAAATGCAGTTTTAAATATGTTGATGAGGTTTTCTTCGATGAGTGATATACTATGCTTGTTGGAATGTATATTTGTGAATTTCATTATTTTGATCTCTAGAAGGATCAATGAATGCATTTTTTAGATAAGTTGATGAGGTATTATTCGATGGGAGGATCAGGACTGCAAGATCTATCACATTATCGTTTTCCTCCTATGTTCTTCAGTTTTGTATCTTTCTTATTTGATCTCTTTTAGAGACGTATTTTGCCAGTGTGTTATGGAAAAAAGTGTTGTAAGTGGTCTGCAAAGGCGAGAGTAACTTGTACCGTAGCCTTTAGAAACTAAATCTCTTCTGCTGCGAAGAGGTTGAGGAGTCTACTCGAGTGTACTCTTTAAATTTGATTTGCTTGATGGTGAAAATATGCAGATTTGGGGTCTTTTCGTGCAATGGACATTGGACAGGTGCGCAAATTTAGCGAAGATGTGTCTCACATGCCGGAAATGAAAGACCCTGATGTTCTGAATGCATTTAAAGACTTAATGGCTGCAGACTGGGCAGAGCTTCCACCTTCTGCTGTTCATGATGCCAAGAGCGCACTATCGAAGAACAGTGATGACAAGGCAGGGCAAGAGGCCTTAAAAAATGTGTTCCGAGCAGCTGAAGCTGTAGAGGAATTTGGCGGGATTCTCACTTCCTTAAAGATGGAAATCGATGATAGCATAGGAATGAGTGGGGAGGTTTGTTATTTGCATCACCAAACCTTTTTCTAGGTTTGACATATACTTATCTATATGAGGTTGTGTGATGTTTTGTTTATTTTTGTTTTGTGTGCAGGGTGTGAAGGCCTTACCAAATGATATAACTGATGCGCTGCGTACTGCTTATCAGAGGTATTCTGACTACCTAGGTTCATTTGGACCTGAAGAAGTTTACTTGAAGAAGAAGGTTGAGATGGAGCTGGGAACTAAGATGATCCACTTGAAGATGAGATGCAGCGGGCTTGGTTCTGAATGGGGAAAGGTAATAAAGTTAGATCATTTCACTTGATTCTATGAACCTATGCTTTGCAGTGTGCATCTTTAAAAGCTAGAATAGCCTGATTCAGTTATGAACTTGCATAGTTATCAAGCCACATCATCATGTGTACTATATGCATCATCAGTCTATGCAATTGCAGGAATTGTATCATATATGGCATTTTGTAGACACACTAACGTTAGATATCAAGGAAAAACCAGTACCCATGTCACTAAGCTTTGTGTTTATTTCTTCTTTAGGTTACCGTTCTTGGAACCTCAGGACTCTCAGGATCTTATGTGGAGCAAAGGGCATAAAACGGAAAGACGAGAGATCTTAAATACGAGTGAAACCTGATATTTTGTTATTGCGTTACACTGTCTTAGCACATAATAAAGGTCAATAACTGACCGAAACACATATAAGGTGAGTTTGTTCATTGTTTCCTTTAAACAAAAGCTTTTAAACTTATATCTCAACACCAATTGAAGAAAACAGAATCGCAGTTCCAACAATTTTAACAAGCCTGTGTTCATACGTTTACACGAGAGATCTTTTGTTTCTAATATTCAGTATTTGAGCTGCCTTTTGTTAAATGAAAGGAATTGGAGCAACTCTAGTAGGTTTTCGCCACGACCAAGACTCTGCAGGAGATTTTGGGAGTGGTGGAAGCAACACAGCTTTTCTTCCCAAACCAAATGGCCATCCTTGGCAATGACATAACTCTTGAATCACTGATCCTTTTCTAATTTCATTCATGTAATAAATCTTCCATTGATTCTCCAATTCTGCACCTTTCAAGCTTGAACATCTCGAGAACTCGCTTTTTGCGGTCATATATCCTTCTATGCTTAGCTCACTCGTACAACATTCTGAAAAACTGCTTCTTACTGAACAAAACTCGTCACCCTCTTCCTTTTCGATAGTGCATTCATTTGCGGATTGGTAAGTTAGGATCTCCATGCATTTCCTTGGCCTCTTCCTCAGTTTTTCCATTGCTCGACTTCTGATCTCGAAAACAACAACCTGAAATCAAGACAATCATAGAAAGTAAAATCTTCTCATTAGTGTGTTCAATTCGGACAAACCCATCCGAACCAAAAAGAAAACATCGATGAAGATGCCCTTCTTCATTTTTTGGTTAACCATGAGGTTCTGGTTACTAGGGGACCGCCAACTCTGAATAGCAGAGACCCATGTATCATTTTTTATAAAGGGCATAGATCTCTGACACTGAGAGTTTACGCAATATCCCCTTCACCATAATCTCTTCGAGAACCGGGGAAGTCCATGTGAATGCCCCTCCTAAATGATTCGAACTTATAACTCTTTGGACCTTAGTACTAAGTTTAAGCCATTAGACTATCACCACTTTGGTGTTGAAGATGACTTCTATAGGAAAAGGCAAAAATGAAACAAAAGAATAAAGGATTGGGGTTTGAAGTTACTTCATGGTCGTAATCAAAATCTCCAAAAGGCTTGTCATCATTGTCTTCATGATCAGAAACAGCAACTTTTCTACCTTTGCATCTGTAACAATAATTGAAGACATCTCTCAAACCTGTGCTCACTTCCTCGGTGCAGAATACCATTATTACCTGCAAATGAGTGAAAATGGTTTGAAATCCTTTGAAGCTTTTATGGTTGATTTAATAGATAATTGTGAGCTGCACAATGACACTTTATCTAACATCACTTGTGAATTCTTCTCAATACACGCAACACCACTTTCGTTTTCACCACTTTTACTGTTTCTTATCTGATCAACGATTAAAGTATAAAATATTTTGACCAAGATTACGATAATCATCTGAAGTAGACAGCAGTAGATTACGATTAAACGAGGTTTAATAGATATTAATCAACATTAACGAACTCATCTCATAATAATCTAAGTTTAATCTTAAATTCATATGTGACTTGAAGCATAATACTTAGTGGTGATATAAAGAAATTAAAAGACATTGCACCAAACTAAAGTTATCTTGATACGCAAAGATTTGTTGTTTACTTACAACCAATAAAATACGTGTATAAATGAAGAATTCATATATTTAGTAATTAAGAGAAACATACCTTTCAAATTATTTGTTTGTATTTTATATTTTTTGAAGAACATGAAACAGAATTAGGACATTACATCCTTAAGAAGCTTGGTGTCTGTTTATCAATGGCTTTTTTTTTTTCTTCAGTTTCTTTGGATTCTGTTTATGTCTTATATTTACTTTACCATTTTTTTTCGAATTTTACTTTTGGGACAGCATATATAAGCTCTAAAAGCAATGGCCACCATTATTTCATTCACATGCTCCCACTAAGCAATAATTACACCAAGAACCCAACTTCTTTTATGGCCATTACTTTTACCCCAAACTTTAATTGTATTGCTTTTCATATTTTAATAAATACAGAACAACCATAACATAACATTATTTGTTTTTTGACCGACCATTTCTTTATATAATCTTTTTGTTGTTGTTGTTGTTGTTAATGGTTACCTAATTGCTAATACAGATAAAAACATCGTAATACTGTATTGTTTAGAATTGTCAAAAAAAAAAAAATTATATGATATCTTAATAAACCTAAATTCTATGTGATCAAGCTATTTTTGAATCTTCTTTTGCGAAGTTTTAGATTAATAATTCAAATTATTTTGGCCATAATTATACATGATTCAAACAATTTAACCCTTATCTAAAACTTTAAATTTTTTGATACGAAATGATTTTAATAATAATCAAATCTACATTCCAAACCCTTAACAATACCATCCAAAATTTATGTGGGTTAATTTTGATACAAATCTCTTAATCTAAAAAAGCCAACACAAACTTAATTTGGCCCCTTATAGAAGAGTGTATAAACCAACATGTGTAAGCGGACGTGTCAAAGTAAATTCCACGTTTCAAAAAGGTGAATTATGATTCGTAAAGGATATTGTGCATTCCACAGTTTTTAAGTAGCATGTCACGCTCCTTGCTGAGGTAAGTGGAAGAAGAAAACGAGTCCAAACGTTCATAAAATATTTTCTCATTATAAAAGAGTTCAACGATCTCTAGTTTCCTCATCAATCATTTAGTGAATTCGTAATTCCTTGACCTTTATTATTTCCTTCGTCTATTCATATCCAAAGAAAAAAGTATATATAACTATGATTTCTACTTCCGAATTTGTTCTCTGTACTTTTCACAGTGTTGGTGGAACACACAATGGAGACTATGTTCAAGCTGCAATTGTTGAAAATGATGACAACGATGATGATATCTATGATTATGCTCCAGTTGCATGAATTCATTATATTTTGGTTAAATAGATCATGATTTTGTACTTATTTTTGTAATTTTATGGCCTAGCTAGGGCTTCTGATGTTTACAATATATCTTCAAGTATCTAATTTTCCCACTCTGGTACCAGCCTCATTTTATTAATTTCACATTATCTGTTTGAATTAAATTGATCAAACCAGAAAATGTACTAATTATGGAACTCTTTATGTGTATGTATATATATAATTAGGTTTTTAAGTTAAATCAATAAAATGGCAACGCAAAACGATGTTTATAAGTTAGAAACAAAATGAGGGGATTTTTGAACTCTTTATGTGTATGTATATATATAATTAAGAAATTCTAGATAAACAATCTGGTACTTAATTAGAAACAAGTGTGTGCTTGGCACATATTCAACACGTTGAAATTTCCAGCTGACATATTGAACTATGTTACAGTGCGGTCCATATCTTCTTATATTATATCCAAAAAGTCCCACAATATAGTATACACATGTAAAGCAGCTTTGAATTCAATTATTTATCTCATAAGTCTTTATTTATTGATTAAACAGAGTTCGGCTAATTCAAATAGCATTGTCTTTATTAATTGAATAAACTAATTAGTATGCAGAAACGAATTTAGCTTATGGGAAATGAATTTGACGAAATGATTGCCTTGCAGGAATTTGATTATAGTAGCCGCATAATTTCACAATAAGCAGCAACACTGATTCTCAACTAGGTTGTTTGGTCACTCTAAATATTGACATGAGTAAATGCTATACCAATTAATATTACATTTTGCATGTCTTCCTTCACTGTTTGTGATCTTGATAGAACTCTATACCAAGTTCTCACTTGGATTTTTCGTACGTAATTGGTCTCAGAGATCGAACAATCTTATACATGTTATGTATTATATTTTGACAAGTGAGTTAACCACAAGCCAAACTTCGGTAAATCATTTTCTGTTTTGGAACGACTTGATCAATCTCATAAGACAAAGAGAAGTCTAGAGAAGTAAATAGATATATTGTTTAAGAATTAACATAAAGAAACCCTAAGACAAAAAATAATTATATAAGAAGGTACAAAAACATGGTTCATATAAATAATCTATTCAAGCAGCTGGAGCATAATCATAGATATCATCATCATCGTTGTCACCATTTTCTACTGAATGAATATACGCAGTTGCTTGATCACTTTTACCGACGTCGCCAATAATGCACATTCCACTGACATTATCATCTATGGAGGAGAGAACAAATTTGGTAATAGAAATCATATTTTTTTTCTGATTGAAAGAGGATAATTGAGAAATTGAAATTGTAAATCAAAGCCAATTCAAGACACAGAAAACTGATGAGAGAACGAGAGATTATTGGGCTCTTTATAAGTGCAATGGGAACAAAATATTGATGAAAAAAGAAAAAAGAAGTTGATGAAAAGTTGTTAGACTCACTCTCTTCTACTACTGGCCTAAGGAAGGAGTGTGACCTATTGATTAAAGTTGTGAAATGGCACAAATTATACAACGAATCTCGATTAACTTTTTGACACATAGGATTTGTATTGACACGTATTCTTTACATTTCTTATTCGAGGAATTATTATATTTATGATATATTCTTTTCAAAGCAGAAAAGCAAGAAATGTTTTTGTCTTTTTATCTCATGGAAATCTTTTCTCTAGTGGCGACATAGTGGTGTATATAAGATATTTTGTCTGTTTTGTGCATATTTAACACTACAGAAAAAATGACTATTAATAGCAGAATAAGATAGCGGTTTTAAATTTTATGCTATGGTGAGTTTTTTATAGCATTTTAAATGATTTATGTTTATTTAAACGTTATAATATTATGAGTGTCAAAAAGCGTAACTTTTCCCGCACAGTTTTTGGTCATTGGACCATAGTCATAGATAATGTCATCATCCTCATCATGTCCACCGTTTTCTAGAGATGTAGCTTGACCGTATCTGAATTCTTAATCATTTTTAGTTGAGTAGCCTCACAAGATTCGCAAATATTGTATTTTATGCAGAGAATAAATTCAGGAGCAGAAAACATTTTCTATATTTATATGTGAAGAAATGTATGAATTCAATATGTCTTCTTCAGTCCAACCTCAAGTCAAACTCACTAAAGAGTGTGCTGTGCTTAGAAACAAGTGTGTTTTGTCACACATAACAAATTGAGTTTTAACAACACGTAGGATTTGCGTACGACATATTGGAATAAAGCTTTACATTTAAAGCATAAAAAAAATAAAGAAATTTAAGGGCGCCATTTGGCTACAAAGTGTCAAAAAAATAGTCACTCTCTACTAAAAAGCTATCCTTAGAATTAAAATAGAATAAGTGCATTCCACAGTTTTTAAGTGGCATGTCACACTCCTTGCAGAAGTCAGTAGAAGACTAAAAGGAATCCAAACATTCATCAAATATTTTTTCATTATAAAAGAGTTCAAACTATCTCTAGTTTCCTTATCCAATCTTGTAGTGAATTCGAACCTCCTTAATCTTTATTATTTCCTTCGTCTATTAAGATCCAAAGAAAAAAATATATATATAACTATGATTTCTGCTTCCGACTTTGTTCTCTGTACATTTTACAGTGACTATGGAACGCACAATGAAGACTATGCTCAAGTTGCAATTGTTGAAAATGGTGACAACGATGATGATGTTATCTACGATTATGCTCCAGCTGCATGAATTCATTATATTTTTTGTTAATTAGTAATGATTTTGTACTTTAGTAATTTTATGGCCTAGCTAGGGCTTCTTGTGTTTATAATATATCATCAAGTATTTAATCATCTCACTCTGATATCAGCCTCACATTATCTATTTCAATGAAATTGATCAAACCAGATAATGTACTAATTATTTCATGTATATATGTTAAGACATTCAAATTGGGTTGATTATATAAGAGTTTGCTAGAAAACACTTATCTTATTGCAATTTTAATTTTTGGTCAGTGGGTGAAAAGGAAAATGCTAACAAATCAAGCAAATGGTAACATACAAAGTGGTTTATAAAACAAAATGAGAGAATTTCTGAGCTATATATATGCAATACTAAATAAAGAAAATTTGGTGCTTAGAAACAAGTGTGTGCTTTGCACATATTCAACACGTTGGAATTTCCAGCTGACTGACATACTGGACGATGTTACAATGAGGTTCATATTCTTCTTATATTATATGTAAGAAGTCCCATAATATATATTATACACATAAAACATGTAAAGCAGCATTGAATTCAATTATTTATCCAATAAGTCTTTTTTTTTGAATAAATAGAGTTTGACAAAAAAATCTATTAAATTAACAAATTGGGAAGTGATTTTGGCCAACTCGTCAATGTCTACTTCTACAATAATTCTCATCACATTTATTTCAAGTAATTGCATACCTTCACATGAGAGAGTTTAGGTAGTTATATATCAAATTTTGTCAATCTAATTCTTAAATAAAAAAATGGATTTTAGTTTAGAAAACATTATTTCTATCAAGAAACAGGTGGTTTAATTGATATTTTTTTATCAAATTTGGCAGCATCTCGTGAGTTTGAATTCCACTCTACTTTAATGGAACATTTAAGCTATGGATTCAGAACTTATCGATTCAATTGTTGTTGACAAAAAAAAAAATATCTCTATTGAAAAAACTATATATAAATTATTGGCTTAAGATGTAGCTAATGTTTGGATCTTTTTGTAAATTCAACTAGCTTTTCGTTTTTCACATTTCAAGCTTGGTTTCAGTGCTCGTGGAGAAGTAACGATTTCGTCAATCTCATAAGGCGAGACAATTAGAAGTCTAAGTAAATAAATTGATTAAAAATCATCATAAAGAGGACATAAAATAATCATAAAAGAAAGTACAAAATCATTTTCTTATAGATGATCCATTCAAGCAGCAGGAGCATAATCATAGATATCGTCATCATCGTTGTCACCATTTTCTATTGAAGCTGAATGAACATTCAGAATTGCTTGATCGCTGTTAACGATATCACCAACAATGAACATTCCGCGGACATTTTCATCTATGGAGAGAAGAAATATGGGAATAGAAATCATATTTTTTTCTGAATTAAAGAGAATAAATGAGTAAATAAAATTGTAAATCAAAGCCAATTCAAGACACAGAAGTTTGATGGGAGAACGAGAGATTATTAGACTCTTTTATAAGTGATTGCATGAGAACAAAGTATTTAGACTCGTGATCATCTTCTACTGACCTCATGCAGGAGTGTGACCTATTAACTAAAGGTGTGAAATGGCACAAATTATATAAGGAATCACAATTATATTTTTTGACACATAGGAGTTGTAGTGACACATAAGCTACACATAGTTTTTACAAAAGAATTTCTTATATTTATATGAAATATTCATTTAAAAGCACAACAGCAAAAAAGGTTTTAGCTTTTTGGTCTCATGGGAATATTATTCATGGTGGCGACATTGTTATGATAAAAAGGTTTTTTGTCTGTATTTTATGGGATTTTATGAACATTTCATATAAGATTTAACTTCACGCAAATCCTATTAGATTTGGCGGGTAAATTTACATATTTTCATAGCCCTTATTCAATTAAAATTTGTATTGATTTATAATGATTATATTACATTTATTCTATCTTTTTTTTGTCAATAAGTAACCATTAGATCGACAAAACTCAATATATAACCTAAATTCTCCAACTAGAACATATTGAGATGTTATTAAAAAACTCATTTATCATAATTGATTAATATAAGACCATCTCCAATGAATTCTTTTATTTTTCACTCTAAAATAGAGGATCTCTATAATAAGGGTGTGTTTTACTCCAATGTATTCCTCTACTTTCTACTCTATAATAGAATATTCTAAGTATATTCTATTTTATATTTATCATTACTGCCCACTTATTTTTAAAAATTGTAATTTAACCCTAATTATTTTATTTTTTATAAAGAAATTTTCATATTTTTGAAGTTTAGTTTGCCACTTGTGACTTTTGTGTTGTTCAATATATGAACTTTTCATTGTTGTGAACCAAATACCAAGTATGTATATAATCTTCATATTTTTAGAATTTAGTTTTGTCTCATGCTATGTGTTCCACATATCTTGGTTTATAATATTATTATTTATAATTTAATTATTATTTAGAATCTTAATTAATATTTATAATATTTGTTTAATTAATTTTGAATTTTTAACTATTATTTAGATCTAGTGATTATAATAGTTGATGAATATTTAAATTATTTATAAAAAGTTAAATGATTGTTTTGTAAATAAAAAAGTTCATCTAGAAGAAACAATAGCACTCCCGTAAATATAGAGGAAAAAATAGCATTCCAATATTTTAGAAGAAAAATAGAGGTAAGTTGGAAAAAATTTTACTCTAAAATAGTATTTAAAAGTAAATATAGAGGCGGGTTGGAGATGCTTTAATAATGAGGTTTTTAATTGATTTAATATTTATAACCAATGTAATAATAATGGTTTCATCACGAAGTTGAATAATAATCTAATAAAAATAATCAAATAACGCTAATAATGGCTTCTTTTTTATCATTTTTTTTTTCAAATGCTAGTAACCTTATAATATATGTGTAACAGCTATTATAAGGTTGACAAAAAAAATGTGTAACAGCTATTTCTTATCAAACAGTCTCCAAATATACATAGATAAAATTAATGTTTTTAGAATAATCAGAGATCTACAGTATCAAATTAATCAATGTGTTTTAATGCGATTATGCTAATTTAAATTATATGTTGCTACTCTTGTACATAGGACATAAGCTTGAGAAAAAAGGTTTACATTAGGTTTATTAATTTTCTCTATCCAAAACCAATCTTAGTTCCCAACTTTCTTAATCTAACAATTCACTGTCAATTTAGGTGAAATGATATATTTCTTACACTTCCGATTTGGAGAACTTTAGACGAAAACTGGAAACTAAGGAACTTCTAGATTGTAGTCATGTATCTTATTCTTATTTGTTTAATATATTTATGTTTTAAATTAAAATAAATATTATGATTAACTGGTTGATATAAAATTTTCATAATTATGTATACAGAACGTACACAGATAGTACAAATTTTGTTTTCATTTATACTTATAAATGTGTCAAAATTCTAAATGTGGAAAATATTAAGAACTGCATCTAATCACAAGCTCAATATATGAAGGAAATCTTTTTAAATAAAAAATTTTCGACTCACTTTCTTGATTTTTATTTTTAATAAATTTACATTATTCAGAGAAAATAAATAACAATTCTGGAAAGTTTGTAAATACGTATGTTGTAACTCTTTATCTAATTATGTGATTGTTACGACTATATTTGTCTTCACACTCTCTAAGTTTGGAGATAGAGTTAGACATTTTATAGCAGATAAAAAAAAATAATTCAATACAGTTTTTAAACCTTTAACAAAGCTGTAAAGCAGCATATAATACTCCAATACATGTTACCTCTCACAACATTCAATTGTCATTTTAAACTCACTATGTTCTATATAAAAGCTTCTCATATTACAATATGCGAGAGTATATGCTAGTAATATTTCAAGACCTTGTCAAATTACAGCAAATCGACGTGTAAAACATCCATGCTAAAATATGGAAACTGCATAAAGAAATCTTAGCCTAAAGAAAATGTTACCAGGATAGAACGATGATTATTTTCCGTTGGAGTCTGAAGTGTTTTGTTGTAGTAGAGTGTGGCAATTTTAGGATCATAAAACTTACAATATATTCCTAGTCAGTCTTTATAGGCTCCTTATACTGTCTAAATATAAAAATAATTTCTTAGAGCTCTAAATTCTAGTTACATACAATATACATAATTAACATCTTTGGCTTGGAGCATTTGTTATGGAACGTACGTGTTCGAGATGTCAATTTATAGCTCAATAAAGATTTTTGATATGTTATACGTACTTAGCAAGAGTATAATATAAAACAAGAACAAAATATAAATTAATACATATATATATATATATATATA
>OVAX01000498.1:23781-78364 GCA_900406405.1 Lepidium africanum
ATATATATATATATATATATATATAAACTTTTAAACAAGGATTGTCCCATTTTCAAGGCGAATTATTAAATACACCGGTAGTACAACATATAACTTTATTATATAAAAAGGTACACAAGATTAATTCTTCTACATATTCAATTTGCAACAAACCTAGAGAACCATTTTCCAGATTCTTTTACTATTCGTTGAGCAGGATTAGTGAAGTTGACCCAATTCATACCAAAACGGAGAGTGTAACCATTTCCAAATTCGTAATTGTCCATCAATGACCATGCAAAATATCCTGCTACGTTGCATCCATCACTGTAATATATATTTGGAAAATTAGTTATGATGTATATATAATTCTCCGAAGAAAGTATACATTTGAGATGATAAAGCGAATACAGATTAATTAGAACTCACTCGATGGAGCATTTAAGACAAGAAAGATGGCTACAATGATTTTGAATTCGTCCATTATCGGCTAGTGCATTTGCAAGCGTTAAGTTACCAAAATCAGATACTCCTGAAAATTTAAAATAAGGTTTTTTTATAGTAAATTCAAATTTATATAGAGATATTCATTGGTTAATCATATTAGAATATATGAAAGTTATGTAAAATCATTTACATGTAACTATGTACCATTTTCAGTGATATAAGTAAGCGGATTTTTGTAGTTGTCTTTGATGTGATTTAGAATCTTACGGAATCCTGGTGGATAGTAAACGAAGCTAGCAGCCTGCACACCAATAGGAACTCCATTGCGATAGTCTGAATATAAGAAAGAAAAAAAAGAAGATTATGCATTAAGATAATTAATATATAACAAAATTTAAATAAAATAATACAAAAAAATGAAGAGGTTTTAATTTACATACATCCTAGAGTAACTAGTGGATCGGTAATGGCACTCGGTTGTGTTGGAATGGAAGAAGCATCTGATGCATATTGTGTAACGTAATAATTCAATCCAAGAAAATCAAGTGATCCTTTCACTAACTTTGATTCTCGAGGTGTGAATATTGGCAATCTATCTCCTACCATTTCTCTCATTATCTTTGGATATTCTCCATACACCAATGGATCCAAGAACCTATTTCATATATGTAAGAAAATATTCATAAATCAATACCAACATGTTCTATATATATATAAAGTCATTTGAGGTAGGATCATGTAATTGCTTGAACACATATATGTTATGTACCATCCAACAATGAAATCGAATGCTCGTTTTGCAGCAGCCTTGTCGAGATTGCTAGTTTCATTTAGAGGGACGAACCATCTCCCGATCAAGGTCGTTCCTATCTTACCACCTTGAATTTTCTGCATATATATGTAGATTAAATATAGAATACAACAAATGTATATCTAAACTAGCTAGGCCTAGGAGATATTGAATGTATACTTGATATCTTTCTCGGTATAGCGCTACAGTTTCAGCATGAGCTAGAAGTTGGTGGTGCGCAACTATATAAGGTTCAGTTCCAGAATTTCCTCCAAATTCACAGTCTGTGCATCGTCCTGGTGGATATGATCCATCTCCATAACCTTTGGTTGCGAGAGAGAAAGGCTGATTTAGGGTGATCCAAAATTTGACTCTGTCTCCGAATCTTTGAAATAAAAGTTCTGCATAGTTTTTGTAATCCTCCCTATATATTATCATATCAAATAATATTAGATATATATATATATATATATGTGTGTGTGTGTGTGATGGAATGTTGTTAATAATTGCACTTACACTATGCGTGGGCTTAAGAAACCTCCATATTCATCTTCTAAAGTTTGAGGAACATCCCAATGGAATATGGTCACATATGGTTCTATGCCTGTATATATTCAGGTAATTAGTAAGTTATATACGTTTACATCAAAAATATAATTAGAAATGTATATATGATTAAGTGCTATTTGAATTATACCATTTGCCTTTAACTCGTTAATAAGATTGTTGTAGTATGCTATCCCATTCTCGTCCACTCCTCCAATGAGTCTTCCCTCTTAAGAATATTATACATAAAATTACAAATTTATTTGAGTCATAATTAATGCACAAAATGTAAAAGTTTTAACGAATAATTTTGTTAACTAGATGAAATTAAGGTTGGAGGTGTGTTTTTATATTTACTTGGTAAGACTCTTGACCATGCTATAGAGAGTCGGTATGCCTGAGCATTCATATTTTTCAGTAATTTGACATCCTCCTGTGATACAAATAATATATTAAAGGTTATTAAAAATGTAACTATATAATTTCATATATATGATCATCGTCATTTATCATAGTCGAATATCACCTTATAATAATCATACGAATTACAAGCAAGATCTCCTGAACTGTTATCTGGAACTCTTTCTGTACATAATAAACCAAAATACGAGCATGAGTATTTATTTACGATATTTATACGAGAAGTTCTCAATACATGTATAAAAAATAAATATGGTAAATAGTGATTGATGATTATGTATGACCTGGATATCTATGTGTGTAATAATCCCATCCATTAAGAGCTCTATGAGCTGCACCTTCAATCTGATAAGCAGAAGTAGCTGCACCAAATATGAAATTTTTGGGAAATCCACTTCGATTGAATGCAACTGTATTGTCGCAGTTGAATGGTTCTTTGCCTTTGCATTCTGGATTGCACATATTTTGGCTACTCGAAACCACAAAGAGAAGGACGAGAAAGGCTAAGGAACAATGAGCTTTAGGAATTGCCATTGTTGTTGAGAAAGAGATTTGTATTCTTTTTTCTTAATTCGAGCTATATTATTGTTTGTTGTTGTTGATGATGATTAAATGATGAAACTTGGAGGGGTTTATATACAAGTAATTTTAGTGCATGGGACTTGCATGGAGATTCAAGTAAACGAGTTACGTAAATTTGCTATGATTTTTTTAATTATTCTCCACATAATTAATGTTCTCTAAATAAAATCTTGAGTTTCAAGGCATGATTATTATACACCTCATGTACATATCTATACGTGAGAATATATGTTCCTTACCCATAATTAATAGTCCATATATTAATTCAATCAGCATGTGATTGCAATTAATACATTTATTTTACTTGGAGGTTTAAGTTCCGTGTGTCCCTAATTCTTAATTAGCTTACATTGTGGTCAAACATTTGTATTACTCATGAATGCAGCAACCATTGTTCCATAAGCAAAATATGACTTGTTTCATAGCCAAATAAATATCTAAAACCCTATCTTAAGCGACAACATTAACCTAGCTATAATTTTATCAATTAGAACATGTTTACTGTAAATTGTTATAATACATTAAATTATTGACTATCAATCACACAGAACTATAATTATTAACTAATTATATGACAAGTAAAAATCTGTCTCTTTTTAATATCCAGAGTAGAAAATTCTAAGCAAAAAATGGTGTTGATCAACAAATGTCTTAGTATGACTAGGTTATAGTATTTAGACAAACTGTGTATAAATACATTTGTTTAGACAAACTATGTTTGACAAAAAAAAAGAAAAAAAAGACAAACTATGTATTTAGAAACGCAAACACCAACTCCTCTTTTCTATTGTCGAGAGTTGGATATATTAAAAAGGATTGATTCATACTTTAAATCCACCCTTCAAACTTTTTGTCCTTTTAACCTCCACTGTTTGCAGTGCGGTGGAATCGAATTCCAAATGCATAAACCATTAGCTAGAAGATGTAAATTACCATCTCCTCTTAGATTTTGGAAAATACATCCTCTCCTTGAATAAGATATTAGGCTAACCTATATATCCAAAGTGAAACATAGTACGTAGACCTGCGAACTTCTATAGCATAATTGTTTGTTCTTTCTTTTTTTGATAAAATATGAATTTATTACCAAACTGGCATTGATTACAAAAGCTTTAGCTAGGTAGTTTCTATGATCCCAAAACGATATATATCACAACATAAACTAGATGGAATCAATCTTCAGATCTCTTACATACGAGACAACCAGAGATAATATGTTTTTAGTTAAGTCCATCATTTTTAGATCGGGGTGGTCAGTATAGTTAGATCTCGTTATCATGAATTTTTCTGCCATTAAATTTTCTTTCCATACTAATCACCCCGATCTAAAAAGAATGAAAGGACTATGCATGGAGGATGCTGAGTTCCAATAAAAAAAAACCAATAGCCGATTAAGAAAGTTAGCTCTCTATCCGTGCCGGTGAACATAAATTGATCTGAAACAAATTACTCAAAGCATTGGGAAATTGGTAAACCAAAAAAATCTAATGATTTAAACTTCTTATGTAAACTATGTAACTTTTCCTTGGCTACTTTTAATTTGTCGTAATAACGAAAATTGGATTGTTGAAAAAAAAAGAAAAATTATGTCCAAAAGAAACCAATCTCTAGGCTTTCTAATTTGTAAATATATTTGTAGTTTAATCTCCCATTAGACTTATTTGATCAGATTGTGAATTTGTTTCACATATTGATAATAAACTAATTAATAGTTTCACAACTTGATGAGTAAACTAATTGGTTTAAATTCTAAATTCAACTTTCTTCGATTTAAAAACTGAATGTTGCCTGAATGAATAAAGTGAACACAATATATCTGAAAAATAAATATACAAGTAAAAATATAGAAAGCTAACAATGTTATTCAGTTAAATAACTTTCCAAATTAAGGGACAAAAAGTGATTGTGGTTAAGAAAACAAGCTTCATCTAAGAAGACTAGACCACACTATTTGTCACATATATGACCAAGCTAAAAAACTAAATTACCTTGTCATCTCTCTTTTTATCATCCTAGATTACAAGTACATACTATAATCATAAGGAACAATCACGCAGCTGGAGCGTAATCGTAGCCACTGTCATCATCATCACCATTTTCAACATCTGCTACTCCAGAACTAACCACCACATCGTCAACATATACTAATGAAGCAAGTTCGAAGCTCTTGTTGACCAAGTTTGCGACCAAAGACATCTTTTTTATTTGATTTTCTTAGTTGAACGGAATTGGAAGAAAGCAAAAAGAACAGACTAGTGAAAGAGCCACAAGAAAGTGTTTTTTTTTTTTTTTGTCACTGAAAATACTTGATTACTGAAATGAACTAACAGATACAAGGCCCAATTTGGAAGAGAGACTAAGAAGGCTTTTATAAGTGGAAGTTGAAGTGGGGAACACACTCTATGGTCAGGATTGCCTCTTTAGAGTTTGGGATATGCTCATGTTGATGTGTGTTTGGCACAATACATATTTCCATATTCCCTCACACGTTGGATTTTCTTATGACACATCAGACGTTTAAGGTCTTTGGTCCATTTGTAATTCTTTCTAGTTATACATGTAAAGCATTCATCCTTTTCACTAATATTCTTTCGCAAACACCACAAAGAAAAGAGAGAGGAAAAGACTTGGAGTTTTACTGTAAGACTCTAGTGCGCAAAGTCTTTATATTTAACAAAAAAAATTAATTGTTTTTTTCTCGACTAGCAACATATATTTCAGTTCAATAAACCTTTTTTTGACTGGTGAAAAGTGGAACGCGCACTAAAATCCAAAAGAAGAACGGCTTGCCATTTGCATCATCAACGTCAAGTCTCTGCTATTGCCGCTAAAGTTCAAACAAAAAAGAAGAAGGTAGGAAATCAAAATAAACCTCTGATATATAATGATTTTCACCAAAACATCTAATCCCTGCAATATAGAATAGAAAAATGAATTTACAATCCCACAATTTTTTCTTAGAGTTATCAATCTAGAACCACCCGAAAACAGCCAAAATCACACAAACTTTAAGTCTTTGTATTTTGTAAAAAACCACACAAAGGTTTTACTGTGAACCTAGAACAAGATAAATTTTAAATTTCAATCTAAAACTAACAACGTTTAAAAGTTTCAGATTTTACCCTTAACTAGGGATTATACCGGGCTACGCCCAGTTCTTGACTCCTACTTTTAGTATATAGATTTTTTATTTAATATATTTGAAATTGTGAGTGCTTAAATAATTTTAAGATAACTACTTTTTGTTTTATGTTTTTAAAATTTGAGTTCCTCGTAGTTAAAAATATCTAGACGTATATTAGTTAATGACACGATTTATGTCTTCTAAAACTACCAGTTATGTAATGTATCAATTAAGAGAGGAGCTGGTGAGCAACATATGACCATTAAAATACTCAAAGTCATCAATGTTAACGTCTGAGTATGAGAATAGTGTCCTAGCCATTAAAACTCGTTGTTTCTACCTTCTACTAATATTTACCCCACTTTCTTAAGTCTTAATGAATTTACAGCCAAAGTAAAGCTAAATTTAGGAAGTTACTTAGATATTTCTTTAGGTTGTGTAAGCCTTTTTTCACTTATTGGAAGTGAATCAAAATTGTACCTGCAATACATTGGGCCTCAAAGTATAATTCAAATAAATGTTTTGACGCACCTGAATTGTATTTGTATTAGAACACCTTCTCCGTGAACTAATTGACCAAATGAAAATGAAGCTATTAAAAGTAAATATAATTTTTATCTACAGAGCGGGGAGGAAAATGGGTTTTATAGTGGCATTGAGATGCAGATAATTATTTTGTATTAATACTCTAAGCTTTTACACTTGTAAGATTTACCAAGAGAAAATAGTTTTTAATCATTTATGTAAAACGTTGTGTATGTATTGGAGATGAATTATAGATCTTTTAAACAGCCAAGACAATGAAATCGTGGCAGTACACTACGATGTATTGTAAAGATTTGAAACAATAATAATCCAAAACAAATGTCAGAAACCTTCATGAGACATATGACACAATCTTTCAAGACTAATTTAACTTCTCCATTGTTCATAAAGCGAGAAAAAATTATTAGTCAACACCAAAAGATGATTGTGCACAATATTTTCATCCGAAGACAATGGCTTACAAAGAACAGTACACCACCACACTCTGTCATCCTCATTTCTCTTTACCTTTTATCTCTCTATTGTTCTCTGAAAGCCACCATAAATCTATATTTCTTCTCCTTGTAGTTTATCATGGAGGATAACACGTGTTTAACGTAACTGTGAGAGATCCGAGAATTCACAATATTTTGTACTTGATAAAAGAAAAATAGAAAAGACTTGACATTGGCAATCTTCTCCTTTAAAAAAAAAATTCATGTGACCTTATATATTTGATTGAAATAGTTTTGCCAATTTTCTCATCAATGTCATTTACTAATTTTCTGTTAGTATAGATGTCTTTTTCTATTTTCATCAAACAAATAGAATAGAAACGTTAAGAGATTAATTCAAAGACTCTCGAAATTCTCTATAAAAATTTAAGATTGGCTTTGAGTCATTTAATTAAAACTTTGACCAGATAGTATTATTTAATTAGAAAAATAAGAAGATTTTCTATCGAGAAGTTAAAAAAGTTTGAGAATAAGATTTGGTTTGAAGTTGCTGATGATGTGGCAGCTAAAGAAAGCATAAAAAAAAAATTTAAGTCGCTGAGGTGGATAACTTAGGAAATCTCAAACTCTTACTTTTAGTATATTATATAGATTACAAGTAAAATTTTTGTATTGAAATTATAATTAAAATGAACTAGATCGAACCAGCATTTTTAATTTGATCCAGACCCATTAAACTAATTAAACTCATGAGATTAGATATGACATACCCATAAACCCAACAAATTTGGCCTAATCAAAGTCACATTTTGCAATTATAATGCCTTAGTTAAAGTAAAACTAAAACAGTTTTACAAAGTTTTAATTGGTTCAATTAAAAATATTGGTCGGCCTGGTTTATTTTAATTTAATTTCAAAACGTGATTTTAATTATGTTAAAATTCTATAAGCATTTTAAAACGTAATTTTATTCTATATTCATAGCATTTTAAATTTTATTTTGCAAAACTAAAGATAAAATTTAAAATGCTATGTAGTTTTAGATTTAAATTCAAAACTTTGGGTGATTCTGAGTTTGCGATACAAATTTTGTATGGTTATGGGTTTTTTTTTTGTCAATATTGGATCGATAAGCCTCGATCCATAACCTAAAGTCCACCTCTAAAATTTTTTTTTTAAGCTATCATAATGCAGCGGGTAGGAATCGAACCCCGGTGCTAAGTCATTAGCTGGAACATCCTAACCACCAGACTGAAAGCAACTCGACATGGTTATGGGCCGGTTTAAGATACAAAATTTGTGTGGTTCAGTAAAGAGACTTAAAATTTGTGTGGTTTGAGTTATATATATTTGAAGAAAATATGTGGCGTTTCACATTAACAGTCCTCTTTTTATTATGACTTTATGATAGATTGTTATTTTCCGTCTCATCAAGCAAAGCACAGCCTTACAAAATAATATATACCTTGTGAAATGAAGCAAAATAAAAACTCTTAAACAGAGGGGAAAACAATTTAATGTTTGCTATATTATGTGATTAGCCAGGTTAACGTTGTTTCTTAAGATAAGGTTTTAGATACTTATTTGATACTCATTGGCAATGAGACAAGTCAAAATTTGCTTATGGACCAATGGTTGCTGCATTCATGAGTAATACAAATGTTTGACCACAATGTAAGCTAATTAAGAATTAGGGACACACGGAACTTAAACCTCCAACGAAAATTTTCACAAGAAAATGTAACATGTTGTTGATTGAATTAATAAATGAAATATTAAGGAACATATATTCTCACGTAGAGATAGTTTCATGAGGTGTATAATCAACATGTATTGTGCCGTGAAACTCAAGATTTTAATTAGAAAACATTAATTATATGGAGAATAATTTAAAAATCAAAGCAATTTACGTAACTCGTTAACTTGAATCTCTATGCAAGTCCCATGCACTCAAATCACTTGTATATAAACCCCTCAAAGTTTCATCATTTAATCATCATCAACGACAAACAACAAACAATTACTATATCTCGAATTAAGAAAAAGAATACAAATCTCTTTCTCAATAACAATGGCAATTGCAAAAGCTCAATATTGTTCCTTAGCCGTTCTCGTTCTTCTCTTTGTGGTTTCGAATAGCCAAAGAGTGTGCAATCCAGAATGCAAAGGCAAAGAACCATTCAACTGCGACAATACAGTTGCATTCAATCGAAGTGGATTTCCCAAAAATTTCATATTTGGTGCAGCTACTTCTGCTTATCAGATTGAAGGTGCTGCTCATAGAGCTCTTAATGGATGGGACTATTACACACATAGATATCCAGGTGATTTCTAATCACCAATATTAATTTACCATATTTTTTATTTTATTCTACATGCATTGTGTAAATATCGTAAAGAAATATGAACTCATGATCGTATTTTGGTTTATTATGTACAGAAAGAGTTCCAGATAATAGTTCAGGAGATCTTGCTTGCAATTCATATATTAATTATAAGGTGAAAGTCTACTATGATGAATGATGATGATTATATATATGAAATTATATAGTTACATTTTTAATAACCTTTAATATATTATTTGTATCACAGGAGGATGTCAAATTACTGAAAAATATGAATGCTCAGGCATACCGACTTTCGATAGCATGGTCAAGAGTCTTACCAAGTAAATATAAATACACCTTCTTCAACCTTAATTTCATCTAGTTAACAATATAATTAGTTAAAGTTTCAACGTTATGACTCAAATTAATTTGTGATTTTACATATAATATTTTAGAGGGAAGACTCATCGGAGGAGTGGACGAGAATGGGATAGCATACTACAACAATCTCATTAACGAGTTAAAAGCAAATGGTAAAATTCAAAAGGACTAAATCATTTATACATGTTTTTTTTTGACAACCAATCATATATACATTTATAACTATAATTTTGATATCAACGTATATAACTTATTATTTACGTGAATATGTACAGGCATAGAACCATATGTGACTATATTTCATTGGGATGTTCCCCAGACTTTAGAAGATGAATATGGAGGTTTCTTAAGCCCACGCATAGTGTAAGTGCAAATATTATTAACAACATTGCATCAATATATATATATATATATATATTATTTGATATGTATGACACATGATAATACGCAGGGAGGATTTCAAAAACTATGCCGAACTTCTATTTCAAAGATTTGGTGATAGAGTCAAATTTTGGATCACTTTAAATCAGCCTTTCTCTCTCGCAACCAAAGGTTATGGAGATGGATCGTATCCACCAGGACGATGCACAGATTGTGAATTTGGAGGAGATTCTGGAACCGAACCTTATATAGTTGCTCATCATCAACTTCTAGCTCATGCTGAAACTGTATCTCTATACCGAAAAAGATATCAGGTATACATAATCCAATATCTCCTAGGCCTAGCTAGTGTCTATATATAATTTTTGTATTCTATATATAATCTCAATATATATGCAGAAATTTCAAGGTGGTAAGATAGGAACGACATTGATCGGGAGATGGTTTGTCCCTCTAAACGAAACAAGCGAGCTTGACAAGGCTGCTGCAAAACGAGCATTCGATTTCATCGTTGGATGGTATGCGACATATAGATGTTCAATCCATCAAATGATCTATGCACAAATGACTATCTATATACAACATCTCGTCACTTTTGTAATCAACTACTATTCTGATTACGTTTTGAATCTATTCTTACATATATGATATAGGTTCTTGGATCCATTGGTGTATGGAGTCTATCCAAAGATAATGAGAGAAATGGTAGGACATAGATTGCCAAAGTTCACACCTGAAGAATCAGAGTTAGTGAAAGGATCACTTGACTTTCTAGGGTTGAACTATTACGTTACACAATATGCATCTGACGCTTCTTCCATTCCAACACAACCCAGTGCCATTACCGATCCACTAGTTACTCTAGGATGTATGTAACTTAAAACTTCTTCTTTTCTTTGTATTATTTTATTTAAATTTTGTTATATAAGAATAAACTTAATTCGTAATCTTTTATTTTTATTCAGATTATCGCAATGGAGTTCCTATTGGTGTGCAGGCTGCTAGCTTCGTTTACTATCCTCCCGGATTCCGTAAGATTCTAAATTACATCAAAGACAACTACAAAAATCCACTTACTTACATCACTGAAAATGGTATGTACATATAAATCATTATGTATCTTTCATATATGATTAACCTATAAAAATCTCTATATACATTTGAATTGTTAAATTTTCAGGAGTATCTGATTTTGGTAATTTAACGCTTGCAAATGCTCTTACCGATAATGGACGAATCCAAAATCATTGCAGCCATCTTTCTTGTCTCAAATGCTCCATCGAGTGAGTTTCTACTTAATTAGCCTTTATCATCTTATATATATATATATACTTTCTTTGGGGAATTATTTATAGAAATTAAAACTAATTTTCCAAAATATATTACAGTGATGGATGCAATGTAGCAGGATATTTCGCATGGTCATTGATGGATAATTACGAATTTGGAAACGGTTATACTCTTCGATTTGGTATGAATTGGGTCAACTTCACTAATCCTGCTCAACGAATACAAAAAGAATCTGGAAAATGGTTCTCTAGGTTCGTTGCAAATTGAATATGTGGAAGCCACACGCAGATATAAAATCAAGTCCTTGTGTCCCAAGGCCAATGTAATGTTATGTAAAACTGTTATTATGTGTTTTTTAATAATTTGTGACCATTTAAAATATCTAAAGTTATGCGTTGTATTACCCTTGTAATTAATTAATAATCTGCCTTAAAAATGGGACATTTCTTAATCAAAAGTTTATAAAAATGTATCTGTATTAAGTTTTATTTTGTTCTTGTTCTATACTATACCTTTGCTAAGTACGTATAACTTATCAAAAATCTTTATTATGTTATAAATTGGCATATATAGCATAAACAATATGTTTAACAATAAACATTAAAAAAAAAAGCTCCAATCCAAGAATGTAAATTATGTTTAACCAAAATTAGAGTTCTGTGAACTACTTTTATATTTACAAATTTAACTTTCAATTGTTTCACATCTTGATTATAAACAGAATGTTGCGAGAATGATTTAATTGAATAGTTTTGTAAGAACACCTCATATCGGTTAAATTTTGTGGCTTTTTTGAACAATATATAAGTATGTCGAAGCCTCATCCTTTGAACGAGTTTTTGGGTGTGAGTTGGACCCATATTAATAAGTACTAAACCACAAAATCTACAAAATCAGATATCACGAACAAGTAACATATTGAGAAACTATTGCAATGTTATTCAGTTAAACTAACTTGCCAAATTTAGAGACAAAAAGTGATTTTTGGTAAGGAAGAGCTTGCTACTATACATTATAGAAACAATGCTTGTTCATATCTAAGAACACACACCACACTATCTATTACATACATGGCCAAGCTAGATATCTATTTTACCTTGTCATATCTCTTATCTTCCTAAACTTACAAGTGCATACTCACGCAGCTGGAGCGTAATCGTAGCCACTGTCATCGTCATCACCATTCTCAATATATGCCACTCCAGAACTATCCACCATATCTTCAACATACGTCGCGGAAGCACATTCAAAATTCTTGTTGAGCAAGTTCTCGACGAAAGACATCATTGTTTTATCTTCTAGATTATGAAAGTAAAGAGATGAAAGCAATTAGAAAAAACGAGAAGTGTGATGAGTTTTAAATGTTGTAGTGAGTTTGGTGAATATTTTAAGAGATAATGAGGCTTTTATAAGTGGAAGTTAGAGCTAAAGCAAGTGGGGAACACACTCTGTGGTTAGGACTGCCTCTGTGGAGTTTGGGATTTGCTCATGTTGTTGTGTGTTTGCCACAATACATAATCTATTGTTCCTTACACGTTGGATTTTCTAATGACACATCAGATGTTAGGTTAACTCATTGGTCCATTAATATTCTTTTCTCGTACACATGTAAAGCATTGTCCCTTTTCAATATTCTAGTGGCAACATCGATCACTACTAATTGAAATATGGGAAAATTATCTCTTTCATTAACTAAGCTTCACGAGGAAGATTTTGTTTTCTTGCAAGATAATCAGCACTTGCAAGATATACATATATAAGCTCAAACGGAAAAGTTCGTTAAAAACTGTGATGGATATAACACATGTTTCGTTTCATCAAAAATTCGTGAGAAAATTCTGACTGAATTCCGATCACTTTCCGTCATATATTTGTTGGATATCCATAGAAAAAATCGCAAGTGTTTTTATGTTTAGAATTATAATATCATATTCATGATTGTAGTGATCTTAATATAGTTTTTTATCTTCTACTTATTATTATAAAATCCAAACCAAAGTATCAACAGATTTTGTTTTTTTTTCAATCTAAATCTTCTGGTTATCTACAAAATAAACAATATAGGTTTATATAGATTGAAAGCTCATGGAATAGAATGGTCCAAATAAACCATGTGTATAGTGGTTATTCAGACAACATTTATCTTGATCATTAATTAACAATTAAGTAGCCTCCAACTCAATATTCGCAAACATTTGTATGTTATGCAGGAAATGTAATAGGAAACAGAAAAAAATTTATTTCAATGGTTAGTGGACAAAATAAAAAAATAAATGTTCAATATTATAATTCTCAAACAAAAGAGAATGAGTGGTCCTTTATGCCTTCATATCTGCAAAAAAGATTCAGAAAAGTATGAATTCAAAATATCTTCAGTCAAAGTCACTAAAGAGTGTGATGTGCTTAGAAATAAGTGTGTTTGTCACACATAAGATTGATTTTTCTCAACACGTAGGATTTGCTTAGGATAAGTTAAAAACGAAAGGAATCAAAACCTTTAATTTTTCTAGTTCTTTTATGGAATAGCGTTATAATTAAAACCAAAAAAGGCCGAAAATTGGTTAGGGCATACTCATCCAATCTATTGTTCTATATAAATTAGGGGTAATCTCGGGGCTACGCTTGATTATCATATTATATACATATATTATTTATTTTAAATAATTTTGTATTTTGTTGTTATTCATTTTTGTGAAATTTAAACTTTTATGTTAAAATTTGTTATTATTGTTTGTATGTATTAAATAGTACTTTCCACCACAAAAAATGTATTTTATCACATAAATTTAAACGGAAGAAATCTTTCCAAAATTAAACTAACGTATGAAATAATATGAATATAACTAAAGTTGTTATATCAAATTACGAACCAAAGTTAAATTTTGTGAATTCTTAACCAAATTACCCAAAATGTATCAAATAACTATTATTTTTAGTTAAAGACATAGAAATATATATATATATATATATATGTGTTTAAATATATTAAAATAACTAATTTGAACTAATTTTTCTTTTTGTTAAATAATTTGAACTAGGTAACTATTTTTAATTTATTTAAATTTCTTTTGTGAGTAAACATACCGAAGTAGTAAGTAATCCTTAATAAAAGTTTTTGTGTACAACCTATAAGACTCAAAACCGAAGTAAATGAGGCCTATTTTTTGAACCAAAGAATCAAAATTCAAAAAATTTAAACGTATATGTTGATGTCGAAATCAACACCCTTAAATGAGATGTCTGGGGCTAAAGAACTAGAATTCGAGATATGCTCGCCAATGATCAGGAAAATTTAGTCTTTATTTGAATAGAATGGATGATCAACGGATTACAAAGTCAAGCTTAAGAACCGAGAATACAAAGAAAGAAAAATTTGACCCTAGATCTATTTCCCCTTTTTTCTCTCTCACTTTTCGTCTCTTCGAAAAATGGCCTCCTTTCTCTCTCCTCTTCTCATCCTTATATTTCCTCCACTATTCACTCTTCAGGAATTTTCTTAACATCTCCCGAGTTTTTCTCCTTTGAATCGGTCTTCACTCTCCCCTTTTCGGAATCCATTTGCTCGGGTTTAAACTGATTGGGTCTGAAATTGTTCACTGGCCCATCAGCTCATTTTCAGGCCTTTATCCGGTTTGGACTTTTAATGGATTTGGGCATGGTACCAACAGTATCGAATTTGAAATAATTGAGGACAAACTCACATTTTGCTTGTGTCATTTCTGGGTAAAAAATGTTCTTGAAGAAATCCAAATGAGCTCCTTATTAGAGGGCAAAATGCCCTTCACCATGTTTTTCTTTACTTCTACTATAACAACAATAGGCAAAAGATTTTTTGTGAGAGATTTCACCTCTTACGAAAAAAAAAATACTTAATATACGATTATTGGGTACTACGTTTGAGCATATGCAAGGCCAACATTTCGTGGAGTCTTGAAATCTGCTCCTCTTCACTAATATCACTCATAGGCTAAACCCGTATAACTAAATTTCTCTATGAGACTTGCAAATATTAGCAAATGACCGAACATACATGTGTCATTCCAAAATATATGATTAAAGGGAGTGGAACTTTCAAAGGTTGGTGATAAATATATGAACTATAAATCAATTACCTAAGATCTCTCTCTGCTATAAGATACTTGAACAGCATGTTGTATTAAAAGTTGGTCATCACGGATATTGACAGATGTTCCAACGATATAGTTTGTTCCAGTAAGAGAAATCTCTGAGGCGAAGAAAAATGTCTATTAAGAAAATGTTTCATTATAACCATTAGGTAAAAAATGCAGTAAACATGACAGAACTATAACCATGGCTATCAATAGTTATGAAGGTGGCAGTTCCCGAGAAAGGAAAAGAAATGAACTTTTAAATGAAAGTCTATAAACTGTAAAGTTGTTTGAAGATGAAAATATACTATACATTTAGGACTGAGAATTTATAAACACATCAAAAGGAAATCAAAAAGATTGAAACTGCAAGAGTTTGCAGACGTGGTGAAGAGCTAGTTTTAATTTTCACTAATTACAGTTAATACTGCTAATTTATTGAAAGAAGTAGTGGAGATATGATGCAGAAAATAATTACGTATATTAAGAGTTGAGTAGTAGGCATTGTGTAACGCCCGCTTTCCGCGGACCATTCGGGTGATTCCGGATTGGTTCATGGGAAGTTGGGTAGTTAAGTCTGGAAGTTATATAGCCGCTGGGGTTTTATTGTATGGGCGAGATGGATCGAGAAAGGTTGAGTTTCAGTCAAGGAAAGGCAATGGGAATCCGAACGTACGTGGAAAGGTAGTTCAGTACGTGAAAATTTGACTAAGTATGGGAATTCAGACAAGTCCGTGAAATTCAGACAGTACGGTCGGATCCGGACTTGTTGGTCGGATTCAGACAACGGACGTCCCGACCGGATTGGTCGTGGTTTGGACAGGGCTGCGGATTCTTCGGGACGGACGGATTGACCTTCAGACAAGGTCCGAGTTTTTCGGACCAAGGGTCGACGTTCGGATAGGTTGGGTCGGCCTTCAGACAGGGAGGATCGATGTCCAAGCGAGTTTGGTTGAGGTTTGGCTAGGCCGGTCGAGAGCCGGTACGGGCGGTTTGTACTGCGGATTGAAGTTGGTACAATTTAAGTGGGATTGGACCGGATCAAACCAAAGAGAGATAAGGTTAGGTTTCGACCCAAAAACTCTATAAATAGATGCTTGGACTCACCTTCATAACCTAATTTCGCGAGAAAAATCTCTAAGGAAAGAAGAAAAGGGTTTCGTGAGCTAAGGAAGGCGATTTCGGTCGAATTTGGGCGAGAAAGGGTTGAACGTGGTTGGTAAAGGTGAATTTGGTACAGTCTGAATCAATCCAGCGTCAAGAGGTGTCAGGAGAGGCTAAAGCAAAGGTGAGTTCGTGACCGTGGGTCAATCTGGATTCGTTTTCGGGCAATATATGGGATTAAGTCTTAGACGGGTTAGGATTACTTGCTTGTCTGTGAATTCTGACCAAAGGATTACTGTTTTCGTCCCAAAATGTTACTTTGGCTGATTCGGGTGGATCTGGGTAGCTAAACTGACAGTTTTGGGTGAACTCTATGCATGGATACTGATTTGTTCTCTGACTTGATTGTTTTATGTTGTTTGATTGCGATTTTTGGTTGGCCTGGTGGGACGGGATGACCGACTCACTAAGCAATTATGTTGCTTACCCAATCTGCGTGATTGTAGGTGATGATTCACCCAACGTTCGTGAAAGTGGCTAAGTTAGGAGCGAGACCAAGGCAGGATGGTGGAAGGATGGAATAAGACTAGGATTTATTGGGTCTAGATACATTTTCCTTAGCACTTTAATCGAACCATTGTTGTACTAGAATCCCTTTGATTGAGTTTATGCATTATTTCGGGCTTATCAAACCATTACAACTCGAATTTTGACTAAGTATAAAAGTGGAACTATATCTGACTAAGTGTCTGATCCGCCCATGGCCAAACTTAAGCTAATCCGGACATAGAAATATCGAGTTAGGGTACCACACATTGCCCATTAGAGAATTTTGATGATGTGGCAGCATTCTAAGAATTGAAAAAAGGTGATGTGGATGGCTTGAGAGGCCACAAAACCTTTCTTTTATTAGTATAGATTCCATCCATACTAAATGTTTCAATAGCTATAATACATGCGACTTAATAATTACCGAATAGCCGCATATGAATTTTATATATTATATGTGGTTGTAAAAATTTTTTAAAATTAAAATATGAAATTTATTGATCAACAAAAATATCTATAAGTAGAGAGAAAATATGTACAACACGGCCTATATATTTTCCAAAAATAATTAATAAAAAATTAGATACTAAGTTATTTCAAACCATCTCCTTAGTAGATCTTCAAGCTTGTGGGGAAGGAATAACTAAGGGATCAGGGAAGCAATTCCATTGATTTTTAATTTCTGATAAAAAGTGAAAATATCAACATATGAAACAATTTGTTTTATAAAAGTTGACAACCATTTCTACATCGAGAAAAAATTAATACTCACCTTAGAGAGCAATATGAAATCATTTTCTTATAAGACTCCACAATTTGATGCCGCTTGTTATACTGTAAACATATGGTTTTCCTTTAGTCTAGCTCTTGGTTTAAACTCTAAAATCAAATTTCTTCGAAGTGGAGGCTGAAGCCCTACGATGGGCTGTTCAGAATGTGGTGAAGTTTGGCTACAAAGACGTGTATGTGGAGTCGGATTCCAAAGAACTAATTGATGTGTTATCTAAATTGTGGTGACCGGCCTTTTCTTGCACCAATCCTCCAAGATATTAGGTTCTTGATTGGCTCTCGTACTGATATAGTTTTTGTATTCCATGGGAGAGAGAAGAACATGGTTGTTGATGGCATAGCACCGTAATCATAAACCCTAAACCCTAAATCCGGAAATCTATCTCTTTTCGGAGACCATAATCCGCGGCTTTATCTTATCGCACCAGAGTGGATTGTACACGATTTAAATCGTGAGAAACGTTGTAATGTTTAAGGTTGAATGAATGATTTGTCGTTGAGAAAAAAAAAAATAATAATAATAGTAGTAATAATAGTAATAATAATAATAATAATAATAATAATAATAATAATAATAATAATAATAATAATAATAATAATAATATTAAAAAAAAAACTTAATGTTGCGTGAACAAATAAAGGAAATACTAAACCTCAAACACACAAGTCTATAGAAAAAATTATAAATTTTATCGTTATATTGACTTCACATAAGAAGATACAAAAAGTAAGTATGGTTACGGAACCATGCTTGTTCATCTAAGAAGACTCACCACACTATTTATTACATATATGACCAAGCTAAAAAACTAAATTACCTTGTCATTTCTCTTTTTATCATCCTAAATTACAAGTACATACTATAATCATAAGAAACAATCACGCAGCTGGAGCGTAATCGTAGCCACTGTCATCATCACCACCGTTCTCAACATGAGCTACTCGAGAACTATCCACCTTCTCTTCAACATACGCCGCGGAAGCACACTCAATACTCTTGTTGACCAACTTTGAGACCAAAGACATCATTGGATTTTTGTTTTACTTAACTGAAAGTAAAGAGATAAAAGCAATGAAGATATGTCTAAAGAGAGAGCCAAAAGAAGTGTGATAAGCTTAAAATGTTATTGTGAGTTTGGTGAATATAATAAGAGAGACTAATGGGGCTTTTATACGTGGAAGTTAAAGGTAAAGCAACGTGGGGCTTTATGGTTAAGTATATTTGTCTCTTTGGAATTTAGGATTTGCTCATGTTGTTGTATGTTTGGCACAATTCATATTTCATATTCCCTCACACGTTGGATTTTCTTTTGACAGCTCAGATGTTAAATTAACACATTGATCCGTTTATATTCTTTTCTAGTAACGCATGTAATTAAAGCATGAGTGGTCCTTGAGATCTTTATATTTGTAACATCATGTTCTTGATCTTGGGAGACAGCGTGTTATTTTTTGGTTTTGCTAAAGTCATCATTTTAAAAATACATCAATGTTTAAATTCTTGTATTAAAATCATGGAAAAAAAGAAAAATAAAAGAAGTAAGTATAAATACTCAGTAAGAATATCGCTTCTGCCCACTGAAACACAAAACTCTAACCTAATTCACATAAAGTTTATCTTATGCACAGAAATCATACACATACAACTTGTATTTTTCAACAAATTGTTCCACTCAATATTCTCTATCTCGATTTTTCCATCTCCAACTTCTCAAACATATTTTTCCTTTAATTACTCATTTAGTCAATCATTTATCAATCCTTTATCAATGATTTATCAATGATACATCTCTTTGAGATGTCTCACAGTCACACACACAAATTTACTTTTAATCAATCACATTACCTAATCCTATTTTCACCCGATCATCATTATCATAAATCAAAGATAAATGAATACATAAATTAAGATAAAGCTAAGTGCTCGCAAATCACATCCTCACCTTGACCTAAAAGGAAAACAGATGAGGAACGTCGTGCTAGACTGTAAGTCAATTCGCCGATTAGCTTTAACTCCAAAATCAGATCGGACACCATACTGAAAAGTAGACTCTCGGAGCTTTCCAAAAATAGGTTGATCGTTCTATGACTCCTTATGGTTCGCCGGGAAACTGTTTCTCAACGTAAGTAATCGTGGATTCGATCTCCAGATTTTAGTTTTAGAAAAACCACCACAACTTTTGAAAGACTACTCCGAATGCAATTCCCCTTTCGGCAACGCCTAGATCATGGGGTTGGGAAGACATACACTAAATTTTGTTTGATTCCGAGATAGTTTCTTCACCCGTTTCTCTATTCTACTCCACATTGTTAGAGTAGACAGCAGCTAAAAAAAAAATTATTTTTAGATTTTTTAGAGATATTTATTTGTTATATATATATATATATGTCTAAGTTTTTTTTTATTTATTGGATCTAATAGGCTAAATTTATATTTCTAATTGCATTAAAAATAGATTTAGAAAAGTATGAATTCAATATGTCTTCTTCAGTCCAACCTCAAGTCAAAGTCACTAAAGAGTGTGTTTGTCACACATAACAGATTGACTTACTCAACACGTAGGATTTGCTTACTTGTAAAGCAGCATCGCATTCAATAATTTTAAAATGCAAAGAATCAAGATCTTTGATTTTTCTAGTCTTTTTATGGAATAAAGCTTTACATTTAAAACCAATAAAGGCCGAAAATTGCTTAGGGCATACTCTTTGATTAATTGGCTCCAACCTATCAACAAAATAGTCAATCAAAAAAAGAGGAAAAAAAGAATAGTCAAATGACTATGGCTAAGTGGAAGTGAGACTTGTATACATCTCAAAACAAAACAAAAATAAGTTCTATATTCTAGGTATTAAGAAAGAAAGACAAAATTGCGTACGTATTACAATATTTTAGCAAAAAGTTGCCTACTTATTCACATTATCGATATTATCGATATTAACTAGTGGTTAATTCGCCTATGTTATCTGTTCGACTTGAGTTTAGCACTTTAGAACTTGTAAAAGTAAGAGGAGTGGGAGTTTCATTTATTTATTGTTTTTGTCGAGTCCTGCTCAACATCTCTACTTCTTCTAATTTATTGTTGTTATCGTCAAATTCATTTCAATAAACAAAATTCTCGCCTCTTTACGTTTACAAATTATCGAATATCTATTTGTACTAAACTCTACTCGATTATCATCCTAAACAGGTAGATTCTTAAATGGCTCAAAGATAGAGACAACTTACAATTGGAAACACTTTAGATATTTTTCGGAAAAGTTTTCATTGCAAGAACGGAAATAACTTAACTTTTTTCCCAAAAAAAATTCTTTTTTTGATATTTAATTTCAGTTACTTTTTGGCTTCTAAAATTAATATAAGATCTGAAGCTGTTGATAGAATATAGATATATATATATATAGTTTTAATTTTAGGGTTCACTATCTCTCTAAATTATTTAAATAAATTAATCCATATTAATCTAATTAATCTCACATGAATATTGTTTATCAATGTTTCATGAATTTCAGTCTGTAAAATATTTTTCTTATATTTTTATATTAAGCAAAAAAAACAAATCAATGTGATGTTAAATTAACGAATAGGTGAATGGGCTTTTGCCCGCAATTCCATTGGTCCACACGTAATCATGGCACAAATAGGCAAATTGCAATCACTATATGGACTGTCAGTCATTTGCTGCGGATTATAATATTGACACCAGATCATTTGCCTTGAGAGTTTTATTTTTACCTTTTTTTGTATTTGTACTATTAAATGGCGTAACCATCCCAAAAAACATCTAAACAAATATATATACTTGCATTGAAGAATTGCAGTTTTTTCGGGGGAGAGTGTATATGGTAAGTGACTGAATGGTTACCTCTTTATAGTTTTTCTGCTAGAATTTGATTTCAAGTAATTATGTATTCTTGCATTATAAAATAAAAATTTGGAATGGTTAATATGAATTATGGATTGAATTCCTAGAACTTTAGTTTGTTGGACTTTAGATCGGGGTTCGGCCTCCGTGGAGGATGAGCAGCAGATTTATCAGAATAAGCAATACCAATAGCCGATTAAAACTATATTATCGGCGCATGTTAAGATTTAGAAAATTACAAATGTTACTTAGTAAAATTAACATTCCTAATCAAGAGACAAGAAGTGATACTGCTTGAGGAACTATGCTTGTTCATCTATGAAGAGACACACACCAAAACTATGTAGTACATATACATGGGGCCAAGCTAGATTTCTTAATTACCTTGTCATCTCTCATATCATTTTCCTAAATACATACTAATAGAAAGCAGTCACGCAGCTGGAGCGTAATCGTAGCCACTGTCATCTTCATCACCATTCTCAACATTTGCTACTCCACAACTATACACCACATCTTCAACATACACTGCGGAAGCACGCTCAAAACTATTGTTGACCAAGTTTGCGACAAAAGACATCATTTTTCTTTTGTTGGTTATGAAGAGGCCTTAAAGAGATATCGAAGGAGCCACAAGAAGTGTGATAAGCTTTAAATGTTGCTGTGTTTGGTGAATATTTTAAGTGAGACTAAGAAGGCTTTTATAGGATGTTAAAGGTAAAGCAAGTGGGGAACGCACACTATGGTCAGGATTTCCTCTTTGGAGTTTGCAATTTGCCCATGTTGATGTGTGTTTGGCACAATACATTTTACAATTGTCCTCACACGTTGGATTCTTCATGACACATCAGCCGTTAAGCTAAACATGTAAACTGTTGGTTTTTTTTGTTAAAGATTGAGTACTGATCCATAACCCAAATTCACATCCTTAAACCCTAAACAATATCATATAATGATTATTCGAACTTTTAGAGTCAAAACTCTATTGGAAAAGCAGCTGAGATGGAATTCTATTTTACCAAAAACATTTCCTCGAAGCTTATTCTTTAGAAAGATTATTAGCTATAGTATTACATCTGTCTCATAGCATAGCTTTTATATATTATAATTTTTATCAAATGTGAAAAGAAAAAAAAATGTCAATAATTGGATTGACAAGGCTCAATCTTTAGTCCAAAACTCACTTCATAAACTTCTTATTTTCTTCCACTTGTAAAAGCGATGGACCGAACCCAGTTGCTAGAGCCATTAGCTAGGGTAGTTACCACTAGATTGAGAAAAGTTTGATATCAAACGTGAAATATTAAAATCACATTTAGGATTTCATGTTATGTGAATATACTTATTAGATATTTACCTATTAATTATTCAATCTAAACCATTAATTATTCAATTTAAATATATATATATATATATATAAACAGATATATTCATAAAAATTTTGAACTAAAATATTTTGTTGTATGAAAAAATATATAATATAGGCTTATATAGATTGAAAAGTGTGCAAAAAATGATAAATACTATTAGCTAACAACATATGTTATTTCAGATTCCCGAAATGAGATTGTCATGTTAAACTATAGTAACTTTACATCATAGAGGTTCCTTCCTAAGTGTAATCATGAGTGCAGTAGGCTCATCATGGAGGAAAATCAAATTTCTAATACTAAAATCATGAGCTGGATCATCAAAAGAGTTGGCACAATGGGGTATTTAATATCCTAATTTCATAAAATATTAACAACTTATCCCATTTATATACTCTAACAATCATTGGTACATAATATAGTCATAATGATTCTTAACAAATAAAATTCGTAAAAATATATATAAAACATCACAAATTATTACTAATATTCATATTTACAATACAATTGTCACAATAACTTAAATTTTTTATAGTGATCATGACATTTCTGGTTATAGTTATATTCTCTGGATTCACTTATTTGTGTAATATTTACGATGATCTCGCATATCATATAAAATCCATCTATCTGCACTTTCATACTCTTGCAGTCCAGCCTACTATATCCATCCATATGAAGTGAATAGTAATCACAAAGACACCAAATCTGTAGAAGATAAACGTCGAAGATATATAATCATGTAATCTTGAGTTTGAGGTTATAAATCGGGTTTGCTAACCTAATTGATGAAAGAATATAAAAGCAATCCCGCAAATACGAATTTAAGAAATGTTATTATTAAGTAAAATGAACGTTAAACCAATTATCAAAACTAAGAGACAAACAAAAGTGATTGTAATTAAGGATGAGATGACTTGTGCTACAACATTTAAGGAAACCTTGTTTTTTTCATCTATAAGAAGACTCACCACCACACTACCTAGTACATATATACATGTCCTAGCTAGATAATCTTATAATCTTTCTCTTTTTCCTCCTAAATTACATTTACTCATATGCTAATATGAGAAAATCATGCAGCAGGAGCATAATCGTAGACACTATCATCATCATCACCACCATTCTCAACATATCCACCTCGAGAACTATCCACCAAATCTTCAACACAGACAGTGGAAGCACAGTTAAGAATCTTGTGCTTGACCAAGTTTGCAATGGAAGATATCATTTTTCTGTTGTTGGTTATATGAAGAGAGATCGAAGGAGCCACAAGAAGTGTGACGAGATTTAAGTGCTGATGTGCGTTTGGTGAATAAAATAAGAGATAGTAATGACGCTTTTATAAGTGAAAGATAAAGCTAAAGCAAGTGAGGGACACACTCTGTGGTCAGGACTGTCTCTGTGGAGTTTAGGGTGTGGTCAGGACTGTCTCTGTGGAGTTTAGGGTTTGCTCAAGTTGTTGTGTGCTTGGCACAATTATAGTACATTTCTCACACGTTGGATTTTTTTGTGACACATCAGAAGACAAGTTAAGTCATTGGTCCATTTATATTCCTTTCTAGTAACACATGTAAAGCATTGTGCTTTTGTATTAATATTCTTCCCCAAGCTCCACCAAAAATAAATAATTGGAATATAAGATTAAAGTCACTTCTACCAAATTTTATCAAAAGGAAATATAATTAATCACGGGAAAGTGTATTTGGTCAAATAGTTGAGTTTTACCTTTACTATTATTTAACTTGAATACTCTAAAAATTTGTGTTTACCTAACATAACATCGTTAGGAATTTGAAAAGGATTTGTTATGGATTAAGTATCGCTTATCTTATTGTTTGACAAAAAATATATATCATTGGTCTAGTTGCAATTTTGGGAAATGATCTTACCTTCAGTTCGACTTAAAAGACTGTATTTTTCTTTCAATACTATACATGTACCTTGTAACCTACTATGTTCACAAATTATAAGTTTTTGCTAACCATCCATAATTCACTTTAAATGTATATTTTGTTCTATATGTTCTGAATAGGTAAATTTTCAATGTATTTTAAATGTTTTCTTTACCTAAAGAACTAATAAATTTTCTTAAAAGTGACATATATTCATTGCATTAATTTTTTTTACTAATTTTTTAATACATTCGTAATACGTAAAATATATAATGATGTTTGAAAACCAAATCATATTTGTAGACTTGTTTTTTCTAATTTTCATGTATCGGCATTTCCTTCTTTGGATTATATTATATCTTGTTCACCTCAATTTTAATTGTCTTTTATAATTTTTTTTTACCCATATGATCTTATAATGGTTGGTCAAAATCAATATCCAGAATCTCATAAAATCCTGATAAAATTTTGTAGCTTTTGTATACAATTTTTAGGGTAATCGACTTAGCCTGAAATAAATAGTAAAAATCAATTTAAAATAATTTTTATATCATTTATGCAGATATAAACTAAAATCTTACTTATTTTCCTAGTAAAACAATCATTTATATATTTTAGGCCAAAACTCAAATATACATAATCGTATTAAAAACATGATTTTGATTGGTAAAATAATTGTAGAATCATTACCTATAATGAAGACACACTTTATTGGACTGGACTATGGCCTAGTTGATACGGTCTAAATTAGATAACTCGACCAAATGAACCATGAATTGGCTTACAAACGTACGCCAAAACATGTGAAAGCCCTATCCATAACGTGCGTCTGCCATTAAGCCGGGCCATATAAATATACTAAAATAAGAGATAATATAATATTGAGATAATTGCAAATCTAGTTCAATAAAATGGAGAAATTACAAATCTAATCATTTGGAAAGTGTGAACAGTAACTAAAGTGGTAAAGTTACAAAAAATTTTATGATTTTGAAATATTTACAACCATACCATTTTGATTTAAATTTTTAGAAAAAAAAAACAAAGAAACCAAAACATAACCGCGACTTTTCCTCTTCTTTTTCATCTTCTCCCACCATTCTCTCTCAAAATCAAAACCGTTCTTCCTCTTCTTTGTTCTTCTTCATCTTCTTTGTTCATCGTCTTCATCTTCTTCGTCGAGTTTCTTCATCTCCATCTTCATCTTCCTCATCTCCGTCAAGGTAAGTCGTCTTCATCTTCTTCGTTGTCTTCTTCGTTCTTCTACATCTTCTTCTTCGATTTCAAGTCACATTGGTACGATTTTGTTGAAATTAGAGTTTAATTTTTTGTAATTACTGAAAGTAGTTCAATTTCGTTGGGTTTTCAACTGTTTGAAGTAGGAATTTCATAGAAATTTAGGGTTTATTCACGAATTTGGGATTGCAGATTCTTGGTTTTCTGGGTTTTTGCATAAATGGTCTGACAACAAAATGATTGTATGGTTTGTTGATAGTTTCTTTGTGTTGTGTAGGTTTAATAGGTTTATTAGGGTTTGGAGGAATTCTGATGTGTAGGTTTTGACGAGGATTCGAGTCTGTTGTGTAGGTTTAAAACAAGGATAAGAGTATGTTTTGTAGGTTATAAGTGAGCGTTATGTAGGTTATAAGTGAGTGTGATGTTGGTTTGAAGTTCAAGTTATGTAGGTTTGAAGTTCGAGTTATGTAGGTTTGAAGTGATAGTTATGTAGGTTTGAAGTTCGAGTTATGTAGGTTTGAAGTTTGAGTTATGTAGGTTTGAAGTGATAGTTATGTAGGGTTGAAGTTTGAGCTATGAAGTTCAGTTTGAGTTGTGTAGGTTTGAAGTGATAGTTATGTAGGTTTGAAGTTCGTGTTATGTAGGTTTCAGTTTGAGTTATGTAGGTTTGCAGTATATTATGTAGGTTTTGAAAACAAATTTCATGACAGATTGATGATGGGTCCGTTATATATTTCTTGCAGCATCGATGGCGCAAAAGGAGTATCCTGACAGAGTATTCAAGGTTGGAATAACTGGTTTGAAGACAAAGAGCTTCAATCATAGTTGTAAACTTCCATTATTTAAAGAAATGCGGCTAGCTATTGGTGATGATGCGTACACAGATATTAGGGACAATTTCGTTGTTGGTGTTGTGCTGAAACTGAGCGAGATGAAGTACACATGGGCTGCAAAGCCAGTCCATTGGCTGCTTATGAATCAGCTTCGTTGTGAAAGAAGTAATGAGATGTGGGTAGTGGTTTGTAGCCAGCCAATAAGGTTCTCTCTTTATGAATTTGAAGAGGTTTCCGGTATGCCTTGTGGCATGGTGGTTAAAGGAGTGGATGTGGAGGCATCACATGAGGAGTTCTTGACCCAGCTTGGGACGAGACATAATGTAGGTTCGGACTTCTTTGAACTGCAAAATACGTTCCAGAGATGCAGGTATGTAGGTTATAAACATATTTATGTAGGTTTGTTGATATAAGTTTGTAGGTTAACGCATATTAGTGATGTAGATTTTATATTTAATGATGTAGGTCTGTAGATTAAATTCTGTAGGTTTACGCATATCTGTGATGTAGGTTTCATATATAGGTATGTAGGTTTGTAATAAGTTATGTAGGTTTTTGTGAGCTGTCATGTAGGTTTGTAATTAGTCCTGAAATTGGTGTTTTCTTATTTTTCAGAGACTGGACTCTCGAGAAAAGGAGAATGGTAGGCCTCCTTTTCATTTTGCATGTCGGTGTTTTGGGTCTGCCCCAAGGGAGCAGAATCCCACTTAAAGCTGCTAAAAGGATGTTGGATGTGGAGACCTTTAAAAGATATTCGTAGGGTCGGGATGCCTTCAAATCATTAATCTGATCCATCAAAGGAGCATCATATGGTGGGTTGACCTACGTATTACATGGGTGTGTCCATATGCTGGTCATATGGGTATTGGAGTACATTGAATGCTTTGCTGAGAATTATGGTGAGAGGATTGAATGTGAGAACATTCCTCTTATCAATTGGAAGGCATCCAGGGGAAGAGGATGCTTGGTTGAAATCTTAGAGGATGAGATTCTCAACTCAGGTGGAAAGGTATGTAGGTTTGAAACTTATTATGTAGGTTTATATATAATTATGTAGGTATATGGACTATGTAGTAGGTTTCATAAAAACTGATGGTTGGAACGCTTGTTTCAGGTTCGTTTTGGCAAGCACATGGTCCACAAGCCAGTTGATGAAATATATCCTTTCTGGGAGGGAGAGACGAGTCAGGACCCGAAAATCCATAATCTGATCATGGATTTACTAGAGAACGCTTTTGATGATAGGGTTTTTGATTACTCAAGGAAGAGGAGGTCTGTGATGGTGGCACCTCCAGTCAACAAAAAGACAAGGAATGTGAGAGGTTTCACTATTATATAGGTTTAGTTTTTGTATTATGTAGGTTTCTTTAAAGTTATGTAGGTTTATTAGACGCAGGGTTCTGTCATGTAATGTAGGTTTCTTTTATGCAAGTTATGTAGGTTTAGTTGAAGTTATGTAGGTTTATGTCACGTTATGTAGATTTCTGTAATGTAATGTAGGTTTCATTTCTGTAAGTAATGTAGGTTTGTAATTTGTAATGTAGGGTGTGGAAATTCGAGAGGTGCAGGAGCTGCCTCCAAAGACAAAGCCTCCAAAAAACAATGAAAAGGAGAAGAAGAAGAGGCAAAAGGAAATTGATGGCTCGGACACTGAGATGGATGTGTCTTTGAAATCCTTCCTTCAGGATAAAGTTAGAGAGAAGGCTCAGGCTTCGATGCGGATGGAGCAGTCTGGTATTAAAAAGCTTTTGGAGGGATTAGTAACCAAGTTCGAGGAGGCCGAGAAGGTACGCTCAGAGAAATTTGACAGCTTGAAAACAGAGTTGGTCAATTTAAGGAGTAGGTTCTCAGAGATGGAAACCAAAATGATTGGTTTTGAGAGTCTCGTTGCTTTAATTGGTGATGGGAAACAGAGGGTGATGGAGCATGGTAGTAGTGCTCGTGTAGAAGCACGGGAAACAGAGGGTGATGGAAGGGATGGGGAAGGAGAAGGAGCAAAGAAAACTCCAGAGGAGGAGGTCGGCAATGCAAAGGACAAATCGCGGGTACGTGTTTCTCTTTTTTAAGGGGACATTACTCGTAAGCTAAGAAGTGAATTCGGTGGTGTAGGTTTATTGATTCTGTGTTGTAGGTTATTTGTAAGTTATGTAGGATATTTGTAAGTTTTGTAGGTTCTTTGTAAGTGTTGTAGGTTATTTGTAAGTTGTGTATGTTTTAAACTGAGCAATCATAAATTTGACAAGTTAACTATAATGTAGATTTTAGAGAAGTTAATTTCTCTGTTATGTAGGATTTGTAATAACAATGTAGGTTTGATAAAATTTAATTCTTTGTTCAGAGTGAGTGGAAGTCTTGGACGGTAGTGACAGAGGAAAATTTGGACCCAGAGAGTCCAATGACAAAGATTGTGCGATCTCCTCCTACACCAAAGGCATCCGACAACGCAGGGACATCTAGCACCACAGCTCCATCTGAGGAGATCATCGATATGACTTTAGATGATGATGATGCTTGGTTGAAGACTGCACTTAGGTTTAAGAAGGAACAATCAACAAAGGCATTCGACAACACGGATGCATTGGCTATAGTTCTCGTTACATGCGAGAGCAGAAAAATCAATCAGATGTGATGTAGGTTTCGTGGAATTGGATGTGGGTTTTTTGTTTAGTGGTGTAGGTTTTGTAGTTGGTGATGTAGGTTTTGAAGATGTTATGTAGGTTTTCATATATGTAGGTTTCATATTTACAGGTTACGCCTTTCAAAGGCGATTCACTTATCAGGCGTATTGTTCAAGGTGTATAGCAGTCAGCGGTTGTCTACGATCCTTTTGGTGACTGTGAGCCGGGATTGTTTTCCAATCTACTACATCAACACTGAAGAGTAAGTTCACACAATGTAATGTGTAAACACTTACGTCAATGATCTTACTGGGTTGTATAACTTGTACTCATTCTCAGGTATGGTGGTGGCACTCATAAAAAGACTAACTTCTACCGCCGCCTGATGACATGCAAGCCGGAATGGCTGCCTGAAGACAAAAGATACGGCTGGTTGACTACACAGGTATGTATGTAGGTTTACGTCCACTACACATTGTAGGATTGGGTCGAGTACTTTTTTGTACAGCAGTGTAGGTTTAGGGTATGTTGTGTAGGCTTGTTATAGTTATGTAGGTTTTGTAAGAGTTGTGTAGGTTTACATTCACCACTTGTAGGTTTAATTTAAGTGTTGTAGGTTTACTTCCGTGACATGTAGGTTTAGTTTCTACATGTGTAGGTTTTGTGCGTCTTGATGTAAACTAATGATTGTAAAACTTTTCTTCCAGCATATGGCTGTTGTTATGCTGATGTTCCGGAGAAGACATTCCCAGATGGTAATGCCATTCAGAAGTAGGCGCATTGCATTTGTTGATCCTAAGTTCTCCACAATGTGGGCTTCGGAGTATGAGAGGGACTACCTCGCCTGCAAGGGAAAGAACTATAGATTCAGTGAGGCCTATTCTGACTTGTACAACGGAGATGATGCTATGTACAGTACTGAGAGGAAATTGGTTGAAGATGTTGATTAAGGTATATAATACACAACGTTGGAAATGCTCATTGGGTTGCCTTAGAAGTGAACTTAGTGAAGGGTAGGATCAGGATCTATGACTCCTACATGTCGACGATGACTGACAGTGTCATTCTAGGCCACTCTAAACCTTATTCTTGGATGATCCCACATTTGATCAAGCAAATGTTGCCTGCAGGTGAGAAAGGAAAGGTCACAGGAACCGCCTTCAAGACGACTATGGTGAAAGGAATTCCACAACAGAAGGAGGGTGGGGATTGTGGGATATTCGCTTTGAAGTTTGTTGAATGTTTGGCCCTAGGAGTGACTTTTGAAAGCTTGTGCGACGACATGACACTACAAAATATTTGAACTATTGTAACAATTGTATTGTAACTATAAATATTAGTAATAATTTGTGACTTTTCACATACAATTTTGTTATGAATTTCATTTGTTACGTTTCATTTTGACTCTATTCTATAATGATTTGCGACAAAATTGTTACAAGATTCAATCGTCACAAGTATATTGTAACGTTTTTGTTACCAATATACATTTGTGAGACTTTTATTGTAACCATTTACAAATCATCACAACTTCGTAACAATATCTTTATTTTGTGACGAAATATGTATTATTGTAATGAAATATTACGTATCAATACAAAAAATTTCTTGTAGTGTGATTCCACACCTTCGAATGAAGTATGCGGCTGAGACTATGGATGAGCTTCCCGTGGACTGTGAAGTAATCATGAGCGACCCAAACCCACGACCACAGAAGACGTCGTTCATCACTGATAGTCAACCATGAGATTATGTAATTATGTAGGTTTACCATCAGATATGTTGATATGATATGTAGGTTTATGTTTAGTTATGTAGGTTTTGCTAGTATCGTTATGTAGGTTTACTAATATCCTAATGTAGGTTTAACTTTTTTTTATGTAGGTTTACGATAATCCTACAAAGGGCCGCAATGTCTGTTTCACTTTGAACGCCTTTGTAGGGTTAACGTATATGGACCTTGTAATATTTTGTAAACAATAATCGTACGTAGGCTTATGAAATTACTTAGTCAAGTTATGTATGTAGGTTTATGGAATTACTTAGTCAAGTTACAAAGACCAAATATAGGTTTCTGAACAGAGTTTGTAGGTTTAGAAACATGATATGTAGGTTTACGAACAGAGTATGTAGGTTTCAGAACATGAGATGTAGATGTAGGGTTTCATAACATGATATGTAGGTTTATGAACAACTAATGTAGGTTTACGAACAAAAGATGTAGGTTTCAGAACATGAGATGTAGGTTTACGAAGATGAACTGTAGGTTTAATAATATAGACATTATAGGTCCACAATTATGAAGTATGGCCCCTTGAGAACACTTTTTACAAGTGTACGTCTTCCTTGGTCGTTTAGACTCAGCTACAACCTCTAGGACACTCTTCATTTTTGATTTTTTGGGTCTCCCTGCTTGTTTTCCAATTGCCGGCGGATTACAAATCTTACTATCCACTTCATCAGGGACAGGAGTAGAAGCATCTCGAGGTTTAACACATTTAGCGTACGCATTGTACAAATACGATGTATGGTAAAAGGGATGAGTGAGGGAGACAATTTGAAGACTTGCACTTTCAGTGGCAGCTAGGGCATGGACACACGGAATTTTATCTAAGTCATACCTCTTGCATGAACATGTTCTCTCCGTTAAGTTGACAACATTAGATGACGTGCTATTTGTGACTTATCTTTGATGTTCATTTATTGGTTGTACTTCGTATTCCCTACAACTCTTCCCTACAAAAAAGAAGAAAACCTCTCAGCTTAATCAAAAAAATCACCAACGTAAACCTACATCGAAGAGGGTAGTAAACCTACATTGGCCGGACTAGTAGTAAACCTACAAAGCAACTACGTAAACCTACATAACTACTTCTTAAACCTACAAACCTACATATCTGACAATAGTAAACCTACATAACTACTTCATAAACCTACATACCTGACAATAGTAACCTACATTGATCAGGCTAGTACAATATACTAGTAAAGCTACATTAGAACTACGTAAACCTACAAAGAAACTACGTAAACCTACAAAACACATACGTAAACCTACATACCTGACAATAGTAAACCTACATAACTACTTCATAAACCTACATACCTGACAATAGTAAACCTACATAACTACTTCATAAACCTACATACCTGACAAAAATAAACCTACATCACTATTACTTAAACTTACATCAAGCAATTAAAATACCTTTAACACTTTCTCAACGCCAATAGTGAGAGCGGTTGTCATCCAACCTGCCTTTTTCCTCCTATCAGTGAACCACCGGGTTAACATGGACCTTATTGCGTCAATTAGTTGCACAATTGGAAAGGTCCTAGCTTCACGCAAGGCATGATTTATTGATACAGCTATATTTATTGTGGTGATGTTGTACCTATTACCAGGGAAATGTACACGACTCCACAAACGAACATCAGCCCTAAGTAAGTAAGCATGAAGAGGAGGATTGATGTCTTGGATTTGTGCAAGTAGGTCATTGAAATCTTGCAACCTATACACCGTTGCAGCTCTCTTAAACAGCTTGAAAGACTCACCCCCTGAACTTCCTCAGGATATTTTTCCGCAAATGGTAGATTCATATACCCCTACCAGCTAGTGCGTATACTTTCTTTATCGCATTCCTTATTGACCTATGCCTATCTGAAATGATTGCCAGCTCATCATCGTCAAGGATAACTCGATTTAGTTACCGAAAAAACCATTCTCAAGATTCATCATTCTCAGTGTCAACAACCCTGAACGCTATTGAAAATATGTTGAAATTTTTGTCTAGCATTGTGGCAGTGAATAGTGTACCTTTATACTTTCCTTGTAAGAACGTACCATCTACAACCACCACCTTCTGCATAAAAGGAAATCCTTGGATGCTCGCGTCAAACGCAATAAAGAGAAACTTGAATGCGTTGTTTTGATCAACCTCAAGCTTTATTAGTGTGCCGGGATTTCCTCTTCTTATAGAGAATAAGTAGGACGGGAGTTGTTCAAAACTGCTCTCCGAGGACCTTCTTATCAACAGGCGTGCTTCCTTTAACACGCGGTGAGCCTTCCAATATTTCAACTACAATAATGAATAAGTAGTTACGTAATAGGGAATATAACCTACATAATAAACACAAAACCTACAGAACTGAAAACAAACCTACATTAATGATACTAGTAAACGTTAAACCTACATCAATGGTACTATTAAACCTACATAATAAACATAAAACCTAGAGAAATGAAAACAAACCTACATCAATGATACCAGTAAACCTACATCAATGATACCAGTAAACCTACATCAACGATACCAGTAAACGTTAAACCTACATCAACGATACCAGTAAACCTACATCAATGGTACTATTAAACGTACATTAAACAAACAAAACCTACAAAGGAAACTACACTTACCTTAACTCCGTAGCATTTATTTAGACACTCAGCGACATGACTAGGTAGAACAGATGGACCAACACCACCAACGAAATCAACATAAAGACGAGCAAGAATATATGGACAAACTTGTCTCCCACGACATGACCGCTCTGTTACAGAGCAAGTGCGTCGTTCCATGTAATCTTTAATGTCCTACGATCAATTACCGCTGCATGAACTTTCCATTGGCATCCAAGCACCCAACTCCTCACCCGCAACAAGAATCGCGTAGATGCTATACTATCGAAATCAAAACGACGGGTTACAGTAAGAATCTTCAGCCTTGTCTCTAACTCCTCCTTAGTTGGATGACATTGCCCAATGGCCAAGTCTACAGCACTTAATTCTAAGCCTACAACTCATCACGAGATAACACCTCCTTTTGGTTGGAGGAATTGTTTTGGCTCTCCTGAATACAAGTGTACTCTTCATCACCAGAACTTGCACCATCAGGATCGTCGCAGTAGTCAAACATGCTTACTCCGTTTTCATCCTCTCTATTGTCTCCATTCTCTTCTTCATTTTCTCCATCCGCTTGTTCATTTTTTGAATCACCAGAAACCCTAGAAGACTGTTCGGAAAACCTACATGACTGTTCTGTAAACCTACTACACGCATGACCATTTTCACCTGCAGACTCATGACCATTGTCGCCCAACCACTGTTTCATCCTCTTCTTCTGATTCTGGATCCGATTTCTCAATAAACTCAGCACAGAGACGCAATCTAAACCTCCTACACTTCTCCACGAAGACTCTTATTATTTGATCTCTATTAAATAAGTAAACAGGTGGAGTATCTTGAGGAAGCAGCCTCATTTCTTCACTCGGCCTCCTATAACTAAGACTGACATCATATAACCGTTGACTCACCTCAAATTTCATGCATACCTCTGAACATAACAACCATAAGTTGTGGTCCTCACAAACTGTAACAAATTTTCTCCTAAACTCTGGATCAGGGTAAAAGAACCATTGATTTGCCTCATGCCTCCACCACCCAACTATCACTTCCACTTCAGTCATCTCAAAAATACAAGATCTTACAGTTTTTGGTCGTTATAGATGGAAGAAGATGATGAAATATATGAGCTGAAGGTTGTTGTTGGTGATGATAGCGTTAAATGCAGGTGTTAGGTGGATGTTTAATGACAGGGGTAAAAATTGTCATTTCGTTACATGATATCTAAGGTATCTCAGAAAACTACACTTCAAACCTACAAAACTAGACTTCAAACCTACATAACAGCAATCGAAAACCTACAAAACTTGACCTTCAAACCTACATAACAGCAATCGAAAACCTACAAAGCTGGACCTTCAAACCTACATTACAGCAATCAAAAACCTACAAAGTTGGACCTTTAAACCTACATAACAGCAATCAAAAACCTACAAAGCTTGACCCTCAAACCTACGTAACAGCAGTTGAAAACCTATAAAGCTTGACCTTCAAACCTACATAACAACAATCGAAAACCTACAAAGCTTGACCTTCAAACCTACATAACAGCAATCGAAACCTACAAAATGTTTGACCTTCTAACCTACATAACAGCAATCAAAAACCTACAAAGTTTGACCTTCAAGCCTACATAACAGCAATCGAAAACCTACAAAGCTTGACCTTCAAACCTACATAACAGCAATCAAAACCAACAAAGCTTGGTATCTCGGAAAACCTACAAAGCTTGACCGTCAAACCTACATAACAGCAATCGAAAACCTACAAAGCTTGACCTTCAAACCTACGTAACAGCAATTGAAACCAACAAAGCTTGGTATCTCGGAAAACCTACAAAGCTTGACTTTAAACCTACATAACAGCAATCGAAACTTACAAAACGTTTGACCTTCAAACCTACATAACAACAATCGAAAACCTACAAAGCTTGATTTCTAAACCTACGTAACAGCAATCGAAAACCTACAAAGCTTGGTATCTTGGAAAACCTACAAAGCTTGACCTTCAAACCTATATAACAGCAATCAAAAATCTACAAAGCTTGACCTTCAAACCTACATCACAACAATCGAAAACCTACAAAGCTTGACCTTCAAACCTACATAACAGCAATCAAAAACCTACAAAGCTTAGCTCAGAAAATCTATAAAGCTTGACTTCAAACCTACATAACAACAATCGAAAACCTACAAAGCTTGACCTTCAAATCTACATAACAGCAATCGAAAACCTACAAACCTTGACCTTCAAACCTACATAACACCAATCGAAAACCTACATGTCATGCGCAAACAGTCAACCTACAAATGATGTTTTAAACCTACATAACTGATATCGAAACCTACAAAACGTTGTCAGTTTGTCTACATAACCTAAAAAATGTTCGTGCACTGACGTGGAATTACTCATTAATAGCAGTTTCGTAATATATTTTTTTGGTTTTTCACGAAATCAAGGGTAAAATTGCCTTATTTCATCTTGAAAAATTAGATTTGCAATTTCTAACATTTTTGCCATTTCCTTTTTTTTTTTATACTAGATTTACAATTCATCCTATAATATTTGCCCACAAAACATATATATAGTGTGTGTGACTTAAAAGACATAGATAAAATTGTGGGGGACATTTATAGGTTGCAATACCAAATTTAGTGGTGGCACAAAGTAAATTTGATTAATTATATTACTAAATTCAATTAAACATGCATGCAAAAATTACTTTTTCTTTTTATTTTTTAGTAATAATTTTATGGGAGTCAAATGTACGAGGCGCTGCGACTTTTACGTAACTTGGCGTGTTGTTGGAGATAGATCACAATTTTCTTTAAGACAGCTAGCTAGTCTGAAATTATTAGAGGATCAGATACAGAGGGAAGAAATTTAACCTAAAACTCTCTTTACTAGAACTCAAAAGAAAAATAAATAATCCAAAGGATGTATCTTCTCTTTCTCTCCGTGTCGACAAAAATGAGAAAATGTTTTTGACCAAGGTGTTAATAATGTTTACTTTTACTATTTTTAAAGCATGACCCGTATTCAAATAGTTGTGTAATATTATGCGGGATAAATGTGATTTTTTGGAGGGAACTCTATAACTCTATAAAATCATTATCATTTGCAATTATGTGTAATAGAGGTGCAGAAAAAGAATCATACCAAATGAGTTAACATTAAAATATATAACATATATAATTTTTTTATCCAAAAAAAAAAACATATATATATATATGTATTCCCTGTCATACAATATTTATTTATAAATATTATATTCCCTTACATATGTAGATAAAAAAATCTTATAAGATGTTATAATTTATAAGATTTTTGTATTAGGTGTGATCGATGAGTAACAATAATGAGATAAAAAAAGAATGAGATACCAAGTTGAATGTGATCATCTCTCGGGAGGGAATAATTTGAGCACTGCAAAAGTACGAAGATAAAGAGAGAGCTGATGAGTTCACCAAATAACACTAACACATAAAAGTAATGTAGTAATATAATACCGTGAGATCACTATGAAAGACACGATTTGAGTGGAAATGGTAAAGAGCCAATAACAATTGTGCCAACCACTTAAAGAGTCTCTGCATAATATCACATACAAATTTGTTATGATCAGGAAGACAGTAACAAAATCATTTATGTCTAAAAATAAGAGATAAGAGAAACATAACAATAAACTAATACTACGCACCTCACTCATACGGGCTAAGAGCAACTGAAATACATGTGGAATTAAACCAATCGGGTCACCATTAAGGTGCTCTTTCAACAAACGACATGGTATATTCTTTTTGCACTACAAATCTGTTGAAAAATGATTTCAGTTGTTAATATTACAGCCATAAGGAATAGTAATTCAAGGCTGAATAATACACACTGACATTTGATGGCTACTTGTACATAGGCAAAAACATAAATGTTAAATCCAGCCAAATAAATCATCAGGCAAATTGTAAGAGAGATTAGAAAGAGAAGAGTTTATATTCAAATTGGTGGGAATAACAAAATTCACAAGTTAGTTCCCATCAACGAGAGTCCGAGGTGAATTAGGATGATACCACTTGCCTATCTTTGTCTTGTTGAATATGAACCTAACTGGTCCCTCAAAATCCATATCAAGCAATCAATCTGCTTGATCCAATACCTGACATGAAGGAACTTTTTTCACCTTGTAAAAACACAAAAAATCAACGATGCAACGACAAAGATTGTGAACTCAATCCAATTAGTCAAACCAAACAAAAGTTTTTGAGCTCGGATTGTAGAAACTCAATGCATTGAGGATTTAAGGAACTCCAACGATCTACAACTGGAGATCGAGAGATAGCAAATATGAGAAGAAAAAGAGGGATGATATAGAGATAGAACCTCAAAGGCGACTGGGGCAATCGAGTGGAACGATAACAAAGTAATCAATCGTTCTCTCTACAAAACATATAGGTACTTTTATATATAGATGGTCATAGTTGTTATTAGTTGTAAGAAAATTTGTCACAAATTATAAAAGCATCTCTAAATTTATCTAAAATCATTTTAAATATCATAAAATTTAAATCATTCACAATCATTTAAAATTTAAGGTTCAATTGTTAAAATTTTGCCTCGACCATAATTACTTTTTACGTCACCATTTTGCATCAATATGAGGATGCTAATTCACTTAACAAAAATCGCCTACATATGTAAATTTCGTCAACATTTAAAATTTTCTAATCATAAATATCAATAAAGTTTCAAGATTCTTGTCTTAAAAAGTAGTAAAATGTATAAATTGTCTACATCTATTGAGTTGAATTTTTTGTAATGCAAATCCGAGATTTAAGGTTAAAGCCAGGTCGACCACGTGAGTATTGAAAACGACAGCGTTTTCACAATTTTTTTGCGCCGAATAAAAAAAACATAACGGTGTTTCTCGCTGCGAGAACGGCGGAAGATTTTTAATTCTTATTCCAAAAAAAAAACAAAAAACAAATTAAAAGACGAAACGAGACAGAGAAGAAAGAGACACCTTCCTTTGCGCGTTTTCCTCTGTAATCTCTCTCTCTTCCGGCTGTGATAACCATGGAATTTCTACACAGTGCCGGGATCCGTGATTTTCGATTCCACGAAGATTCATCTTCTTCTCTCTTCGCGTAATCTTCATTCTCCAATCTCCAATCGCCGTTTATTGTTATCCAAATCGTAATGCTTCCCCCTTAAATCTTCTTCTCCATTGTTATCATTGCTTCCCACGATGTGATGTGATCATTTTGGATTGATATTCCTTAGATTCTTCGAGTTTTATCCCGTAGAACAATCTCCGTTTCTCATTTTCAGATTATTTAATTACGTTTCATTTTGCGTATTCTCGTGTTTTTTCTTATTGGATTCATTTGCTAATAAACGTTTCGGGGACGCATTCTGATTCTGTATTTGTGTTGTTCCGCTAATTCGCTGTTTTTTGTTTTGTGATTTGAAGATCTAATTGATGTGTTTTTTTTCTCGGTTAGATCGTTTTAATGTTTATGAGTTTGATCCAGCAATGTGGATCGGAAATTGAAAACCGAATGTTATATCTATACTTAGAATTTAACTAACTTGGAAACCAAGTATTAGATCGTGCAGAAATTTTTATTAAAGATGTTCTGATTATTTGAATGGATTGTTCAATTTGTATTCAGGTTCTTGTATGAGGAGAGATTTGGTGAAGAACTAGAGGCAGCTTAGAAGAAGTTTAGTCTCAGTTTTTCAGATTTTTTATTTAAGCTTGGGGAGAAGAAACAATGACAGCTAGAGCAGAGCATCATACAGTTCCACTTTCTGTACTGCTCAAACGTGAATCAGCAAATGAGAAGATAGACAATCCTGAACTTATACACGGGCAAGCAAATCAGAGCAAGAAGGGCGAAGATTTTACCCTTGTTAAAACAGAGTGTCAACGGGTTATGGGAGATGGCGTTACCACCTTTTCGGTTTTTGGGCTTTTTGATGGACACAATGGTTCTGCAGCAGCTATCTACACTAAGGAGAACTTGCTGAACAATGTATTAGCTGCAATTCCTTCCGATCTTAACAGAGATGAGTGGGTTGCAGCACTTCCTAGGGCTTTGGTTGCAGGATTTGTAAAAACTGATAAAGATTTCCAGGAAAGAGGTATGCTTGGATTATTGAGTAACTGCAATATTTTGATTCTCCAATATTTTGATTTTTGAAAACAAAAACCTGTGTTTGATTCAAGTCCCAAAGTGTGAACTCGTCAGTGTCTGAATTCTTATATCACTCTGGGCTGGTGAAGGCTATGTTTGAGGTTTTATTGTTTTTTGACATGCCAGCGAGGACGTCTGGAACAACAGTAACTTTCGTCATAGTAGAAGGATGGGTGGTGAGTGTTGCATCTGTAGGTGACTCTCGTTGCATACTTGAGCCCGCGGAAGGTGGTGTCTATTATTTATCTGCTGATCATCGGCTTGAAGAAAACGAAGAAGAGTAAGTCAACTTTGTTCCTTCCATTGACCAAAATGATGAAAATATCTTACTGTATACAATGGCATCACAATATATCTTTGTCTTTTTTAATAGGCGAGATCGTGTAACTGCAAGTGGTGGTGAAGTTGGTCGGTTAAATACTGGTGGTGGTACAGAGGTATTTAGTTAGATAACTCTGAAAACTTTCTTTTGTGTGCATTAAGTCTCTGGTTACCATGAGCATTCCTATATTGTTTACTTATGAATCTAGCTATATATAACGAAATGGATAACCAAGTCTTTCTGATCACTGAAAAAGATAAGATATTGGATGTGGCTGTCAAATTATGTTAGTTTTGTAGAATCTAACACATTGAACTTCTTCGTGCTGTCGAATTCAAGATTTCAATATCTAAATCTGATTTGTTTTAGATTGGTCCTCTGAGATGTTGGCCTGGTGGTCTGTGTCTCTCAAGATCCATTGGAGATCTGGATGTTGGTGAATACATTGTTCCAGTTCCTTATGTAAAGCAAGTCAAGGTTCAAAACTCTTGACCTTCTTATGTTGTGGTTGTGGAGATATACGACATTTTTAAGTATTGAGTTGATGCTGAAAGCTGTATCTATTTGTTTTGGTTATGTAGTTGTCTTCAGCTGGTGGTAGACTTATCATCTCCAGTGATGGTGTTTGGGATGCATTGACTGCAGAAGAGGCTCTTGATTGCTGTCGGGGTCTGTCACCTGAACCTTCCGCAGAGCATATCGTTAAAGTATAGTATCCGCATCATTTTGTTTCTGATATATTCGTTACATATTCTTTCCTTTGTAGTACCTTTATGTTTTTTAACTTTACATAGGAAGCTGTGGGGAAAAAGGGTCTTCGCGATGATACAACCTGTATTGTTGTTGATATATTACCATTAGAAAAACCAGCTGCTTCTGTGCCGCCTCCAAAAAAGCAAGGAAAAGGAATGTTAAAGTCCATGTTCAAAAGAAAATCTTCAGACTCGTCTTCTAATATTGAGAAAGAGTATGCAGAACCTGACATAGTTGAAGAACTCTTTGAAGAGGGCTCTGCTATGCTATCAGAGAGGTGTGATTCTCTTAATATAGCTACGTTAGCATATAATATGGAATAGAAATTGTTCCATATCCTTGATAGTTTCATTGTTTATCTGCCAATTATATCAACCCTCTTTTTTCGTCTTTTGGTTATTGCAGATTAGACACAAAGTACCCTCTTTGCAATATGTTTAAGTTGTTTATGTGTGCTGTGTGCCAAGTAGAAGTGAAACCAGGAGAAGGTGTCTCGATCCATGCTGGGTCGTCTAATTGTCGTACACTTCGTCCTTGGGATGGTCCATTCCTTTGCGCAAGTTGCCAAGATAAGAAAGACGCAATGGAAGGGAAAAAATCTTCCGGCGGTACTTACATCTTCCTCTTTGTCTCCTCCCCATATATTACTATCAACTAAGGATTAGACCCTAACCTTTTGTGGGATGTTATCAATGTTATATTTCAGATAGACATAGTAGTGAGAGCGACTAGCCAGCAATCTGCAACTTGCAATTTTATCGGCAAAGCAACTAACAAAACAGTATTGTGAGTACATTGGAGTGGTTCTAAGGATCATCTGGCTGTAATATTTCACCCAGAGTTATGAAGTTCCTTTGATCAAACCACAACCATTCTTACCATTCTCCAGCAGACTCGAAAGCAGTTAAAATTTATTTTCTTTGATATGATTCCAACTTCATGGCGACTTCGATTCAATTGTAATCGAACATCAAACTTGTTTCAACGTAGAGGTAATTCGGAAGTTCTTTATTTTTTGTTAATTTTTTTGTTTTGTTCCCATTTGTGAGCACTCTGTGATTTGGTGTAGCACTAACTGCGAGAGAACAGTAGCTTTTGTTTAATTATTCTGTTGAATTTGGGTCGTTTAGGGAGAGGGGTAAAGAAAGATGCAATTCTGTGTGCAATTATTTCATATGTATAAACCGATGAAATTTTTCTGGATAGAAGCTAAATCATTTTTTATGTAACCTTAAACGATATCTTGTTTTTCTACTTTCATAAATTTCGTTTGTTAGTTGCAGATTACAGTGTAATAAGCTTTATTCTTCTTACTTTTTAATATTGTACTTTCGAGTTATGTATTCAAAAACAACGGATCTTGGTGTTTTTGGAACCCTTGTTACGATTTAGGAAAAATCAAAATCTAGAATTGCAGTTTTAGATTAATAAACCGTGATTGCGGTTTAAGACAATCAAAAGCTATAATCTTTCAGGTTCAAATTTGAAATTGAGATACAGGATGATTATACGAGACCCTAGAGAGAGTTGGTTGGACATAAAAGCAGAATCAGAAATCCAAACCAAACTAAAATCAAGTATTCAGGTTTTTGTTAACTAACCGAATGGTTCCAAAATTTTAGCGATCAGCTACTCAAACTAATAGTCGCTACTTCTTGATTCAACGACTGACAAAAAAACATATACTTGTTGATTCAACAACTAACAAAAGAAAAATATTGCGGTTGTTGTCGTTATGCAACTACCAGTATCCATAATCGATTATGATTCTTGCAATGTCGCAAGTCAAAATTTACTAATTAGCATCAGTCTATAAATCCAAACATTCTGAGTAAAAAAAGTAATTTGTTTCTTTTATTTTTCATTATGTTTCATGAAATTTACATCAAATTATTTCCCATATTAAGGAAATTTTCTATCTCAGTGCTCCTATAACACACAGAAAGAACTTGATAATAGCTTTTTGGTAACCATTCAGAGTTCTTAACTCACACACCAAAACTTAACCAACGAAAAAAAAGTAGTGTTTAATATACAAGTCAGCTGATTCTGTTTCATCCTTTTTTCCCTTCTCTTAAGATCACATAACTATATATCTTCACGCATATAAAATCACGAAAGACTTGAATCTGAAGGCTTTGTTGTTGGATTTGAATCTGAAGGCTCTGTTCTGGGATTGAATTCTGAATGTTCTGTTGTAAGACTTGCATCTGAAGGTTTTCTTGTAGGACTTGAATCTGGTGTGGCCATATGCGATGTTCGGTTGGGACTGGTTGAACCAGATGATGATTGCGTGATTGAGGTTACGCTTGGTAAATTCTCCTGAGAAGCATGCATGTTGACTCTAATCCTGTTGTGGATATTCACATACTCATCGGTTTCATCAAGGATTTCTTCCTGAAATCAGAGCAAACACATTTACCTTAACAATTAACAACTAATGCATATGCATATGATTCGGTTTGGTTTAAGTTACCTGAAGAAGCTCTTCAATAACATCCTCCATGGTGATAACTCCTACAACTTCCTCATTGCTAGGGAAATCAGGTATTGGAGTGTTCTCAATATCCAAAATGCAGAACGAACAGCCTCTATGTCGCTTCTTAGCTGGAGCAGCCACTAGACTCGTTTTCCCCTGTTGCTCCTCACCAGTCTCGCTCTTTATGGGTTTTGCATCTCCGGTTTCGATTTTGAATACTATATTCCAAAAAAAGCATTAAGCTGTTATGTCCTTTCATGTTTATCTATGGAGTGTCGTTTACATTACAAGTTATACCTTCCTTCTCTGATACCTCAAACTGAGCTTTTGGTTTTCTACAACTGTCCTTAAACAGTTCCTCTTTCGTTTTCTTGTTTTTTCTGCGTTCAATACCAATTTCACTTGTTTCAGGAGATTGCTCCTGCTCGTCAAGATCCTTATAGACAACTGCAATGTGACTGTGCCCCTTCTGGAACTCGTTTAGGATATCATATAGTGGCATTGTTTCAGAGACACTGGAGAAAAGAAAATTACAAATATGAACTCTGTGTCATGCTGGTCGTATACCATGTCAGAAAACAATTGAACATCCGAATCATTTACCGAGGAATTTTTCTCATGCTCACTTTTCTCAGAGGGACGTCCTTTCTAGCATCAACTGACAAAATATTTTTAACCTGCACCACCAAAAGGGGACGTTCCATGCTGTAAGTAGAAGGTCTAATAGTTACAAAAGTACTATTAATCATTGTACTAGAGCAAACCACTAAATTGTGGACAGATTAGAAGATTTAAGAGTTACAAGATAGTCTCTTTTGAAAGTCTAGAAACTACATTCTCATAAAAATGACTACACATTGGCTTGACTTTAAGTTAGACAATTAGGGAAACAGAACTTTAGAGTACCCAACGAACAGAGATACCAACTACGCAAGAATAATGGAGTGAACCGATACATACCAGAATGAGTCCAATTATATGTGTCGGATTTCTGTAATAAACTGGAACTCTGCTATGACCAACTGACATTATAGTATTCAAAGTTTCCCTGTATTATAGATGGTAGCAAGATGATGTCTGAAATATCTAAGCAGGATGAATAAATGTAAATAGAAAATAGGGGAAACAAAAACTCACAAATTAAGAGTTGTATCAAGATCCAGGGAAAATGCGTTCGATATAGGAGTCATTGCATCTTTTGCTGTCTTTTCAGTTAATTCAAGTGCACCTGTGATGATAGAAGTCTCATCGTTTGTTAGATCTCCCCCTTTCCCAGCCTAATAAACAAATTTTATGTACAAAACTCTGTCAGAAAGGTTGGTGGTAAGAGGCACAACAGTTCAGCCACAATCCTGCAACCGTTGAACTAAGAGGACTGCACAGCTCCAGTTTTTCAATTGCAAGGTCAGAAAAAAAGCTATAGAAACTGTCATATTCTTAAGTTAGCTGCATACCTCATTTCCATGGAAATTTACAAATGTCTTCAGCTCTGCTCTCCTTAGAAGAACACCATGTCCCTTACCCAACATCCAGTCAAGAACCTAATGCAACACTCTTTATCAAAATTGAGAAACACTTAAATAAGGAAATAATTTAGCCGGGCCTTTCAATTAAGCTAGAAAAGGAAGTACAATTTAAGTGCCTAAAGACAACTATCAAAACAGATAAATTTGGTTCACACTCTTCTTTACCTTGCTGATTGGATATGCAATAGGAAAGAATAGTATAAGAAGAACACGGACAAAGGGAGCCATTATCGCTCCAACCTTGAGCCCGTATCTAGTGCAAACTGCTTGTGGCATTATCTGCAGACATTCAACGAAGAAAACTATGATCACAGATTATACAAACTGGAAAAGTAAATTGAAACGACAAGAACATAGTTATAGATATGAAACCTCTGCAAACACAAGTATAAGAGTCACTGAGAGAAGGATGGCAGCCCATGGAGGCACAATTTTATCCAAGAATATTGGAAGAGCCTGAAAAGAGAGATCAACAGAGCCTTGAACAGAGGTCTTTTGCATCAAATACTTCAGTAAAGAGAAAAAGAAAATTTTAAGTATATTACCTCCATAGCCATAGAGTTTCCTATTAAAAGTGTACAGAGCAAAAGATGTTGATTCTTCACTACTGGAAATATTTTACCTAAGAACAAAAGAGAAAGTGCATAAGAGATTGAAATGGTACAGAAAACAAATGAACACAGCAACAACAATGGCACATGAGCTGGCTTTGTCACTCAAATCAAAATCAACAAAACAGAAGTAATAATTCCATACAATCAAACTCGCACAAATTACAGCATAACTTAATATCAATGAACTCAACAAGATGAACTAGAGGATCTTCATGTTTTGAGTCCCAAATCAGAATACAACAAAAGCGAAAATCTCACCGGCGTTGATTCGATCCTGAGGACGACCAGATTTAATGAGAACTTCAAGATCGACTAATCCAAGTGACATAAGACCAAGAGTTAAACCAGCCATCAATCCAGCGAACGCCACCAGAGCTATGCTTACAACGACGTAGAAGAAGAACGTGGCTTCGCAACACGGTGCATCCGACGCCATATTTTGAGCTCCGGAATCTGAATTTTCCGGGAGAAACTAAGTTTTTCCTTTTTTTTGGGGCGGAATTTGGCAAAAGAGGTGACGCTTCGGTAGTGCGTATCCAATTCAGATGTAACAAACGTTTTAGAGTGAAAGGACGATCAAACGCATTGAATTGCCTCCTTTCCTTTTTTAGTATTTAATTAACATTGTTTTCAGATTGAACCGGATTTATGTCCGGTCTGTTTTACCAATGTGGTCCGTTTTTACTTTTCATATTCAATGATTTTTATTTTAGTGATACGAAAAAAAATGGTCCAAACCAATTATAGAATTTGGTACTAGAGTAACCGAAATTGCTCTCGGCAGTTTAACTTACAAAGGCAAAAAAATACACAACTCAAACCAAACAACATTTCATGCACCCAACGAATTGTACAAAATTGTTCAGAGTTTGACAATGTTAGGGAGGAAAATTAAGCCGATACCTGATAAGTAGCTCAAAGTATATAATGATGATGATGTTGAGAGATTGGAGTCTTCTTTTAGTCACTCTTCTTGCTCCCAAACAATTTCATTTTCTCTGGTAAAATGCCATGGATGAAGAGAAAGATTGATGCTACCAACAAAATCTTGGAAAGAGCAGTTATGATGGAAGAAGATGATGCAGTGGTTGCAACAAAGTTATGATAGAGAGTAATCAGAAAGACTATGGCAATGAGTGCTTGCTTTTTCCATTGAAGCTTTTCAGTAACTGCAACAGGGTCATGCCCACCAATAAAAACTTTCTCAGAATGAAAACTAAGATCTTGTCTTTCTAATATCCTACCTAAACTAATATCGATTGTTTGGTATGGTTTTGGTTTTTGGTTTCAAATCAAATCCTGTTTTCAAATATAGAAAAGGCAATTCTACTAAAACCATATTAAGAAATATGATTTGGTTTTCGCAGCGATTACTTTGATTCAGTTCGAATTAGTTTATCTAAAGTGTACACTCCTAATCCTAAGTCCCAACAATGGAATCACAATGGTAGGAATTTTGACACTTTCACTAAATAACTCATATGATTTGCATTCAAAGCAAGATATGTTATGTACCTTCTCTTTTGGGCTGATTTTGAGCTGCTAAGTGTGAGAATGAATCTATTGTCCTCTTTATACCTTCCTAGCATTACGAAAACAATGAAAGTGAAAGGGTAAGAAACAGCGGAAACAGAAGATATACCGATATTTGTCTCCAAAGAAAGAAAATGATTGTATAAACCTGAAGTGGCACAACAGGAGCATAGCCCAAACGCTCTTTTGCTTTTGAAGAATCAAAAGTCCTGTTGCAAGAGAGCAGCCTAACTCTAGAAGGTGTTAGCTGTGGTACTTTCATCCCATATGGTCCTAGTAATTTATATACCAGTTCCACAAGAAGTGCTATTGGCATCATGACAACCGCAGGTATCTTTATACTTGGCCTGGTAAATTATGAAATTTACCAACTATATTAATCATCTTGAATAAATATATATATATATATATAACAAGTACTCAGTGTATTTATTACTTCTTTACTTGCATTGTGTACGAGAAAGTGAAGAAATCAAATGAAAATATCTAACTACGACTAACACACCAGACATAGAAAACATCAGAAAGTAAAAAGTCTTCTTGTTACTGTAGTTAAAGAATATGTACCTCTCATAGCCAAGTCCTTCAAGAAGTTGTGACATAAACTCCCAAAATTTAATTGGCTCCATGTTGGTAATGAAGTATGCCTGTACAGCCATTAAATGTCAGGTCAACCTACCGATAGGATTTTTTAATAATATCATAAATAATTTACATTAGCTATATATTTCTTAATTGGAGTATGATGAGAAATGATAGAGGAATCTTTTTCCTTAAAAATTGGCAAAGATTCACAAAATCCATGTAATATGTCAGCTTATAACTCAACAAAAGCTATGTGAGCTCCTTATTAGATGTTCAAATGCAAACGGAATGAAGCCATATATTTATCAGCGTATGTATGTTATCAGGGTATGTCATAAGAATTTTTGATGCCCTTCTACAGAGCAGGCATTAGACTAAGTCATCCTTATACATTCATTTCATTTCAATACACAGGTCAGACCAAAACTTAGAGAGGTATGTTACATACAACAAAACAAGAACTGCAAAACATAGCGTCACTAGCATTTAAAACAGTTATGACGTGGAATTAACTGAGACTAAATACCTGGCCGGCAGCTTTTGCACAAACTTCTCCTCCTGATGCTAGAGCTCGCTCAGCACAAACATGGGCATGCACAACGTTTTCAACATAAGTGAAATCATAGAGGTTACTCCCATCACCAATAATGAACTGGAGAACACAAAATCCAAAAAGACATAAATGCAAAAATATAATTCAACATGCAAGTGAAAGCAGAAGATTATGCATACAATTCATCATTTTATTTTAACTTTATGTTTTTGTCACAAACAATTCATCATTTTATTAAAATCTTTTTTTACTTAAAAAATTGATACCCTAAGCATGCCAAATTGTTGATATGAATACACAACTGTAAATTGTCAAATCTTTCAACATATTGCTTAGTCATGAATTACACTTGCACTGATGGACATATCTACAAAGGGATATATGTGTAGCCAGAATGACAAACCCATTACCAAAAAGCATGAATGGTAACAAGAACGGTAGTAGCATTTTGGTGGTAAAAGATATAAGGAAAACAGTAGACCCAACCTTGGATTTCCCAGCCCTGGCAGCAGCTACAAGCGATGGAACCAATAATTTATCACCAGGACCAAATATGCTGCTAGGACGTATGCAACAAGTGAGTAGTCCATTTCTTCCATTTGCTTTAATGATTAAAGCTTCCCCTTCAGCTTTAGTTGCTGAATATGAGTCATTGTGCTGAAAAAAAAAAGGAGATTCTCGGTTACAGAAGCTCAAAAACGGGCTACATAAAGTAAAATGTCAAGTTCGGAAGTTCTGAAGAAACAGAGAAGATACCTTGGGTGGATACGGCATTGATTCGTCGGCATTCAAAGTACCATGGACCCCATCAAACACGACACTCGGAGAGCTTGTATAGATGAGCCTCTTTACTCCAACCTCAACACAAGCATCAATTACATTTGTTGTCCCTACCATAAAGAAGTTGTAAATAATCTATTTAAGTATCAGTAATATCAGTTCTACTTTTCAACAGAGAGAAATTTACAGGTTCAAGTTTCTTCAAACCTTGAACATTAACTGAGTACTGAAGTTGGTAATTGTTGATCGATGAATCTGGAGCTGCCATGTGGAATACCACTTCTGCTCCCTGAAATCCTGTTCCACTTAATCTTCAGATACCAAAATCATAGAAACGAATTCAATGAATCAAACAGTGACAGTTTACGAAGTATATCGCAAAATCGAATTAGAAAACCTTTGACAACTTGAGCTTTATTCCGGAGATCAGCAGAGACATACTGAACTCGACCGGATCTAATTGCTTCACCGAGAAGTCCAGTCTCCTCGTGAGGTTCGAGCTGTATCGCCGGAGCCAAATCAGCAATGCGGACATGGAACATCTCGTCGCGTACGAGCATGTCAACAAGATGCCTTGCAGCGAATCCTCTACCACCAGTCACGACGCACCATCGCTCAGTCTCCGTAACTTCCATCACCATTGTCTTCTCCGCCGAACTATTCATATCCAAGTGGAATAGAAGTAAGCAATGCTCATAATGCATCTCACATTGAATTCAAATTGATGAGCCAAAACCGAAACTACAAATTCAATCAAAAGATAACAAGTACAAGAGAATAGCTCAGATTGAACAATTACAGTTTACGGCAATACAGATTTCGACGGCGCCGGAATAAGAGATAGAAGTCAACGACGAGAGCGACTGCAGATGAAAAGATTCAGAGTAAAGAAGAAAAACTCTCGTGGACTGCAGATGAAAACATCGACTGCAAATACGGCCATGATCATGAACGAATCTGCCCCATATCTTTCTGTCTTTACCAACTTACACCACATCTTCCTGTATTGACAAAACTGCCCAAATCTTTTAGTATTTACAAACTCCCCACATCTTCTCGTAATTAAAGTATTGCCCCCCCCCCAAAAAAAAAACTTTACTTACTCAAAATTTTGCCCATATTTTTCTGATAACTTCAAATTTTCCTATAGCTTTGATATTCAACTTATGGCACATATCTTTTTGTAACTACAAAATTAAACAACGTTTCTAATAACTAAAAAAATTGCCTCATACCTTATAGTAATTACAAAATTCCTCATGACTACTATATAGTATATACTAACTTGCCCTCTAGCTTACACAATTTAAATATTACCTTAAATCTTTCAATAACTACAAAATTGCTCAATATCTTTTGTGATTTACATAATTGCCCCAACTCTTTCAGTAATTACAAAATTACCCAAAAACTTAATTACAAACAAATTGTCCCACAACTTTGGTGTATAAAAGCTGTCAAATATCTTTCTACGGTTACAAATTTGTCTCATAACTTTCGTTATTTATAGAATTCCCTCGCATCTCCACTATTTACAAAAATATCTCTAACTTCAGCTTTTCAGAAATTGTCATAAATCTTTTTGTACTTGTAACATACAGAACACATGAATCTGTTTGAAGAAAATCAAACCTCAATCACTTGAGCCCAGTTGATGATGTACTCGGCTCAGCTTGCATATAATAAAGAGTGTTGAATTTGTTGGTCTACAGAATTCGAATTTCTAAGAGTGTTGAAGGTTTTTCAATAACCATTTAGTTTTTTTTTCCTTGAAATTTTTATTAAAATTTATTCGGAAAGGGCCAGAGTAACATACATTAAAACAGATAGATAAATGAAAATGGGCCGAACATAAGCCCAAAAGTTGGAAAACCCTAGGAATTAGGGTATCGATCCGATGGAAGCATCAATATGCAAATAGCCGCCAAAGCTGGTCGATAAAGCTACAATTATGTGTCACCGGAAAGTGAAGCCGAGAAACACTCGTCGTCTTTTCCTGAAAACATCTAAGGCATCTTCCTATTCAGCTCTGAAACAAAGATATTGTTTAAACCGGAAGAATCAAAACAGCGATCTCCATCTCCGATATACTCCATCGCCGTCGGGATCCGCACTAGTGGTCCGATCTTACTCATTATCTACTTCTCCTCGGTGAAAGCGATGAAGATTGACAAATCAAAAGAAGTAGGATCTCTGAAATAGCAAGGGCTGGACATGATACTTTGTTCCTAGTGAAAATAGAAGCTCCGGGAAGGAGAACCACCGCCTGCAAAAGAGAACCTACCGGCAAAGACCAGAATTAAAACGATACTCACTATCGCAAGGAAACATAATCGGAAAACTAATACAGATGTTGACATTATGTCAGAAGAGAAACCAGAGAAAAACGGAAAATTAAAATGATGGATTCTCTAGATTTTTTTCTATAAAAAATTTAGATCTGGGAAGAGAGAAATAAAGAGATAAACTCGTCGGAGAAAAGCGAGAAGCCATTCTAATTTATTATCAACCATTTAGTTAAGTTGATTTTTATTTTTACATATATATACAACTCTATTACTCGTATTTAATCAAACGAAAAACATATGTTGTCGTATCTTAGTGAGCACTGCACAATGCATCCCATGTATGATGACCGATGGATTGTGATACGATCGAAAGAATATTTTGTTTCAAATAATTTTTTTTTATTGTTTTTTCAATCTAAAGTTTTCATTTAATATTAGGGGTAACTTTTATAAAATAAAATATCCACTACCACATACACTCACAAATAAAACTCGTCTATTTTTTTTGTTCTTTTGATTTATTTGAAACATTATAAAATTGTACATAACGGTTTATATAATTGGTTTCAAACGTTTAGTCGCCACTCGACACTTCCCTTAAATCTAGCAGTTACAAAGATATTACGAGTGAGAAAAAAAAAAGAGTTAAAAAACCTTTTTGACTTAGATTTTTTTTCCATCTCCTTTTTTGACATAGATTATATATAGAAATTCAATACTTTAGGAAATATTGTGGTAAAAAACAGAATATTTTCTACAGAAATTCGTAATTCTGTTGACGAATGGATTTTTGGGAATAAAGACAATTCAAGATTTTAAGAAGATATTTCAATATAGAAAAGGATTTCAAAATGATTATGATAATACCGTCTATATATATAACTTTTATTCTGTGTGAGCAAAAAAAATTTTGAACAATCCTATGGAATGCCCTAAAATCAACCGGCTTAACACACAATCAAACATCTCAATGAATGTAGGAGGAAACACATATATTCTTCCCATCGATCTCATCATCGAGATACTCTCAAGATAACCTGCAAAATCTATTGCAGTCTGTCGTGCTGTATGGAAGCAACGGTGGTCTTTACTTCGACGTCCAGATTTCATAGAATTATTTCTGACTAGGTCATTGAGTCGGCCGCGTATTCTGCTGGCTTTGGATTATGAGAGAAAGTGGCACTTCTTCTCATGCCCTCATCCAGATGAAAACGTAAGTGCTGTAACTGCAGATTATCATATGGGTTTCTCTACAGATTGGTATCTAAACAGTTGTCAATCTGTTCATGGATTAATATTCCTTATGTATGAACGGAGGAATGTACATGGAAAGATAGTTAGGGTTCCTATAATATGCAATCCTAGCACAGGTCAACAACTATCTTTACCTAAACCCAGAGCCAAGAACGTCGATTTGATAAGCTTTTTCGGGTATGATCCGATTGGAAAAGAATACAAGGTGTTATGCATGATTGTTTCACGGTATAAAAACCAGATAAACTCCAGAGAGCATGAAGTTCTGACCTTAGGAAAAGGAAAACTATCAAGGAGAAAGATCAAATATTCATTTCTGCATTATCCTGAGAAGCATATCAATGGGATATGCATCAACGGAGTTTTGTATTACAAAGCTAGGTCCGATACGACTATTTTGATAGCATGTTTTAATGTTAGTTCTGAAATATTTAATTATATAAATATAGAAAAAGACTCTAGGCTAAGTTACATTTCAGAATTCATGAACTACAAGGGAAAACTATGTGTCTTAATGGATGTTTATGGTGGACCTAATGAGCTGTGGGTTCTAAATGATACAGAGAAAGGTAAATGGTCGAAGCACATCTTTGTTTGGCCAGATGCAGATCACGAGATTAAGAAATCAATTGGGTTCTAAATCGTTGGACCAGTCCATTCTATGTTTACCACTACAATCTGGAGACAACAATTCATAGAAGAGTTGAGATTAGAGGAATAGAAGAAAAATTAGGGATGGGTCAAGATCACCCTGAAAAACACTTCACCTTCATGGACCATGCAGAGAATCTGATGTTTCTGTAAGAACTTGCTGGTTGATGAGAGTTTGGTTCTACTAGTGTCGTTTTCATTTTTCACTTCATTGTTTCCTTACCACTTTGAATTCGTTTGGTTATGAATGTTGTCCAAACTCTTAGTGGTATTAATCTTATTATTCCTTTTAATATTGTTTGCTTACTTTTGATCTTATACATCATTTTAATTCTTTGTAACTCTGAGTTTTTGAGGACACTAAGAAGAAAGAATGGGTAAAGCTATATATGTTGCTGATAATTTAGTCTTTAATCAATGTTTAGCAAACCAACTTAGAATCTCTGTTTGAGTTGATTAGTTAAACTGTAATTAAGCAATGTTGAGACGTGGTTAAACTAGGCAAAAAAAATTGTCATAAATCTTTTTGTACTTACAACATACATAACACATGAATCTTTTTGAAGAGAATCAAACCTCAATCACTTGTGCACAGTTGATGATGTACTTGGCTCAGCTTGCATATAATAATGAGTGTTGAATTTGTTGGTCTACAGAATTCGAATTTCAAAGAGTGTTGAAGGTTTTTCACTAACCATCTATTTAAGTTGACTTTTGCTTTTACATTTATAAACAACTCTGTAACTCGTATTTAATAAAAAGAAAAACATATGTAATTCGTACCTTAGTGAGCACTGCACAATCCACAATGCGTCCCATGTACGATGATCGATGGATTGTGATACGAACGAAAGAATTTTTGTTTTATACTTTTTTTCTTTAATTTAAAGTCTTACTTTAATATTAGGGATAACTTTTGTAAAATAAAATATCCACTACCACATACACTCACAAATAAAAATCCTCTATTTGTAGGCATGATATGCTCAAATTTACCCTTTGAACTACTCTCTCAAATTAAGAGATCAGTTGTAAT